>JAMKCH010065789.1:0-24505 GCA_023653785.1 Ophioderma brevispina
GTCCCCCTCGTCCCCCACCGATTGACGCCCATGTTTTCTTGCATGTGTTTCTTGTCACCATAGGCTTTTCAAGAAGAGGCCCTTGATGCAAATGCTATTCCGGGCTGGGATAAAGTGAATGAGTTAGCAGAAGCACTCATTGCTTTACGTGGTTTGGCAGTCAGCAACAGAGATGCAGGCTGCAGCCAGGATCAAGGATCTGTATAACAATCTTCTTCCGTATGACAAGAAACCGTTGATGTACAAGGCACGTTTGTCTTCACACTCGCATGGTCGTTTTGCCCACAAGAGAGGTTACAGGCCGGGTTACAGGCAGTCAGGACATGTTGGCGTGGAGGCAATGAAAAGGTAATTATCAATAGCTCATTGTTAATATTGTTAAACTATTTTTGTTTTGTATGTGGTGCAGTTTGGTGAACTTGTATCTTATAGTCGTGTAGAGTCATGTCGCATTCACATTGATCCATTATGTAAGGTAAATCACATCATAGTATAGTGCTTTGTGCTGTGTTACACCCAGTAATAGACCTGAACTCGACGACATGATGCGACTGTGAGATGCAAGCGGTCTGTGTTGCATCTTGTTACCGCCAAGTATATCCATGTTGTCCATCAACGGCCTACTGCCACTGACCTCTACACATGGATAGCGGGCTGCCGCACAGTTGAATGGTCGCTGAGTGAAACAACAGGAAGTTGGTTTTGGACCTCTACAATATGGCGAAAACAATGCATACACCTGCTGGTGCACATATTCCACACAGATGTTCTATTGTTGGACAAGGTGTATGCATTGTTTCCCGCCATATTGTAGAGGTCCAAAACCAACTTCCTGATGTTTCAATCGGCGACTCTGACCCGCTATCCATGTGTAGAGGTCAGTGCCTACTGCACATATCACAATTCAATGTGTGCTGAGGTGCAGCTAGATGTGTGCCGAGTCAGATGTGTGCTGCCAGTAGTTTTGTGCTAACCATGAGGCTTATTATATTCGACGAAACGAAACAGGCTCAGTGCACCCATTGGATTACACGCTTTATTCCGTTATCATACATTTGACACTATGACGGAATAAAGCGTGTAATCCAATGGGTGCACTGAGCCTGTTTCGTTTCGTTTCATATAATAAGCCTAACCATGACAAGATGCAAACAATCAGGCATACTGTCATATGATTTATACTTATTATAATGTTATGCTTGATTGCAACACAATTTGTATCATCATAGGAGACTTCAGGCCCGTACGCGGTGGGGGGGGGGGGGGGGGGGGGGGGGTCGCACCCCCCCCCAATTCCACCAAAGGGGAAAAGGTCCACTTTTTGCTGATTTTTTTGATAAAAAGGTCCAAAATTTAGAGAAAATATGACAAGAAAGTCCAATTTTTGGCAACGAGATGTTTAAAAAGTCCAAAAAGGGCCATTTTAGGGGGGTTAGGTCCACTTTAAAAAAAAAGGTCCACTTTTTCGAAGACCCGCACCCCCCGTAAAAAAAATCCTGCGTACGGCCCTGGGAGACTTTGTTGGCAGCATCTGTGTCAGCATTGTTGTCTTTCTCCACAATAAGTTGTTAAGTTGTTGGATAGACTGACAAGATCCCTGGTTCAATGTTGATGACTTGTGCAACACTGAACCTTGTAGCAGCTCTTAGTACATAACACTGCATTTTGATGCAAGATACGGATCTGTAGTCATGGTCACATCTGTAGGACTTATTTTAATGCTCTTAATTTCTGTGAATGTTAAACCTCTCTTGACCTCCCGTCTTGACCTCCCACTGTTTTCCAAACAATTGCATGTACCAAATTCCTAACTCTTTACTCTTGTAACAAATTGACTGATGGAAGTGTTAGCCCAAGTCTCATATGGGGTCACAAAGATTGACCATACTTAAAACTGTTTATGGGACCCTTTACCCTGTTAGGGTGTATCCTCTGTGGGGTGTCTTGCCACATCTAGATTAGTAAAACTTGTAGTGTTTAATAAACCATTTGCAGGTGCTTCCCTTTCCTGCTTGGGTTCTTCCATGTCTCCATCGTGTAATCGATTGGTAGAGGGGCGATTTTGCATCCACCTTTGTGAGAAATACCCAACTGCAAACTGGTTGAAGCAAATGTTTCAGGCCGACCATCTACCAGTCTCGATTTCGACGCATCTTGATCAAATACAGTGAAATCAGATGAGCATGTTTTCTAAACAGCCATGCATTGTTAGAAGGAACTAACATCCCCTGGTTACATAATCGCTACTTTAATTACATGGTGAGAACATTAATAATGCGCATAATTAAATAGTGGTTAATTAAATTACTAGTTTCAAAAGTTATTTCAGCCAAACCCACTTCAGCTCCTAAGCACCATTCTTATCATAACCAATATGACATTTTGGAGTTCAGATATCACTGCAATCGTCGGGCGGCGGAGCGCGGCCGGGCGGGTTAATGTCAAGTGTAAATGTGAACTCGGTTCAGGATGAGTATCGGAAAGTTTACATGGGCAAGGTGAGAGCACTTGGTGGAAAAGGAGGGATGGGGTGACATGTTACCTCATGTGACCTTGGGACCTCATGTCACCTTGGGCCCATTCATTTTTTACAAATCGTGACGGCACAGACGACAGCGGTCCAGGGAACGCAATGTCTTTTTTACCTATACGAGTTTAACATGTTTAATTTTTCACCCCTCCTATGATTTTACATGACGGCAAAAGGACCCCTGTCAAGTCGTACTTTTTGGTGGTGAATAAGGGACAGTACAAATTACTGCCTTAGCTCAAGGTTCCCATATACATATTATCGTAAAGGTCAATAAAAACAAACTAACATGTTGCTTCTGAAAAAAATGAATTGGTGGAAAGTCCCTGTCTTATCAGTAAAGAGGGTTAGTCCAAGCGATGTAGAATACACATGAAAAATACCTAGCTGAAATACATGTCAGGAAAGATACTAAGGGAATAAGATATCAAAAGGTCCACTGGAAAGGCCTTGTGCTAAACATCTTAAGTTTGTGCAATGTCAGATCAGGGATGTAGGCTACAGTGGGCGGGGTTGGGCGGCAGAGGCCCACCACTAGCTTCAGGAGCGCCCACCACTTAAACCCAAATTTTAACTGTAGAGCCACCACTCAAAGAGCAAACCAATGGACAATTTAATTATTTATGCAAATTTTGACAATTTAGGTTTTTCATCATAAAAATTCATAAAAAAACATGTCAAATTTTATTCAATATAACACCCAACCACTAAAATATTGTGCTAGCTACAAACCCTGGCGTCAGATAATAAAATATTTTATCATGTGCCCAAAAAAAAATGTGTTTCTAGTAGTAGCAGTAGTCCTTGTGTTAACCCCAACGTCTCATCTGTAACTTGGATGGATTGAGCCCATATTTATGGTTGAGCTACAAGTTGCAAAAATATTGGGCAAGACACAATCGAGCCCAATATGAAAACCACGTAGCTAGAAAAAAAAAATGATTGCACAAACAACAATCATCAAACTTTATCATTATTATGTTTTGGATTTTTTTGATATTTTCCCAACATGGATCCATTACAAACAAAAAAATGGCTAAAATCAGCCTAAGCTTTTGGCTAACTTGTGGCAATTGGCAAAAGAAATAAAGATCAGTTAGTGATATCCCAAATACGGTGTGTGTGTGGCATGCGTGTGCGCGCACGTTGCATGCAAATATGCATGCTATGTGCGTGCATGTGTGCATCAACAACAGGTAATAATTTTGCCATTTTTGGACCACAAATATATCTAATGGGGATGATGTGCAAAGCCACTTTTCTTGCTATTTCTGTGTGTTTTTTATTCGTATTGTTTCGAAATGTTGATAGTGTTTTGATGACGTGGGGGGAACAAAGTAGCGTTTTGTGTTGATAAGGAGGGTTTAGAAAGCCAGTTTAGGGTTGTGTCTAACAAAGTGGTTCTTCCTGCCGCTCCATGTCATACAGCTCCGTTTTGATAGTAGTGTAATTGGGAGACACCGCTGTGAGGAATAACAAGATTAATCATCAACAATCATAGCGACACTTAGATAATCTCTATGCGCTCTATGCCACCCTAAGTCCGCTATAACTAATTTCGCGTATTGTACGCTTATAACCCCTTTCTTGTTGTCAATGTTATTAAATTCGTATCACTGCGCACATTGCTTGTTTTCATTGATTGAAAAACGAAGACTGAGCCCCTGGTCCACAGCATCCGACAACATCCCGCTGAGCTATTGTTTGGAGTGTCATTGTTTTCACTACCACGGACTTTAGTAGGCATCTGTGGAAATTTGAATATTCGGGTACGTTTAATTATAAGGTTTTAAAAAACAAAAATATGTGACCGGTGTAGAAGTTTTTCTGTTGAACGGTTTTGGGTGTATAAAAGGGAACCATTTTAAACAAAATATTTCTACAACGGTCATTCGGATTTTTCTTGGAATGCTGAAGTAAATGTCCGTATTTTGAAATGGCAGCAAGCGTGACCTTGATTTGGTGTAATCCATGCACAGCGGAGTTTGCTGGCTGCTGTGACCCTCGTCATGCCGAGTCTTTCTTCCTCTTCTAAGCTTCTAGTCTAAACAATGTTCCACCCTACGTTGACCGTTATCTACGCACCTTGAAACAGTCCTTGGAAGTCCTTTAAAAACACACGCATCTATTATTGAAGCCCTTTTTTTCGCATACACTAACCTAGCACACAGCTAAGCTCACCAAACTACTGTTTAATTGGAAAAATGCACTAAGTCGCAGAAAGGACGTAGGCGATGACGATCATCAAACCAAGACTCATAGGGCACGAATCCGATGGCCGGAGCCAGGCGCCAAAAAAAACCGCCGTATCTTGCTATCCCTGTCAATGGGGCTGGTGCCCTGGGTTCGACATCCCACACCCCGAAGGTTTGGCGACTTTTCGTTGTTCCCGGCTCTTCCGCACTCCTTCAGTTCCTCCCGGAGATAGCTAGAAACCGACGTCAGGGTTAGGGTTATAGTTTTAGAGGTACTAGCCTATATAACTTTTATATATAAATATTCAGTCTCATATAAAAGACAACAATCAATTAGAGATTTGGGAGGCAGCAGTGTGCTACTTCAGAATATTTTTATAACGCCTTATACTGAGTTATTATATCAATGCATGTTGAGACAACGTCAACACTTGTCTTATTTTTGATAGGTATTAGATATTACTTGGGGTCGATAGTGCTCCCCGAAATGATTAAATGATTACTAAAATTCGACTGAATATTTTAATATCCCGCTTCGCGGCTTCGTTGAAAAACGGAAATTATGAAAGTTTGGCGGGTGTCTGGGGCACTTTGACCCTGAAATAAAACCTTTTTGTATCGATGTAAATCGCTTTTGAGAAATAAATATGACGGTAGCATATAATACTTAGCAAAATCTTCGGAACAGTATCGCCAGAATTCCTTAAACTTTTACTAGGAATATGCTGAAAATCGTTAAATAAGAGTCAGTGAGGATTTGACGATAATATCCTTTAGTTTAATTCGCACTAAAATGGCCTGAAACTTACGAAAATTAATAGAAGTTTTGTAAACCCGACTGTAAGGCGGACAATTTCCTCCGATCCATATGTCATGTCACCATCTGTTATCCTTATTATCCTGGCAACAGCGTCATGCATTACTACTAGTAAAAGGAGGCTCATATACGATTATTAATTATCCAAACTTGGCTGCATTGCAGATTCTGAGTGTGAATGATAAATTGACTGTTTAGTATGCATTTGCAGATTACCTTCACACCTAGTCAAAAGAACCACTGATCCAAAATCTCATATGGAGTGTACACAGACTAACCTCTAATGACAATATTTGACCTTTGACCCATGTTGTTAAAACCTATAAAAACTTCTGCAAATAAAATAAATGTTATGAAAAACTAAATTAAAGGAACCATTGGTCCAGGACTCTTTCGGGTATGCACAAACGACCTATTGCGACCCATGTACCCTTTGACCTCTAATGCCCCTACTTGACCTTTGGCCCCATTTTGCCAAGCTTGCTGCATTGCAGACCATTGCAGTGGTACTTTAAATGTAAATGTCAAGTTTACTGTTTAGTGTGCATTTGCCGATTACCTTCACACCCAGTCAAAAGAACCACTGAACCAAATCTCATATGGAGTGTACACAGAGTGACCTCTAATGACCCTATATGACCCTTTACCTTATTTGGCCAATTTGTGATATAAAACACTTATGCAAATAAAGTGGTTTGACAAACTAAATTAAAGGAACCACTGGTTCATGACTCTTATGGGTATGCACAGTGACCGCTTGTGACCCATATGCCCTTTTGACCTCTAATGACCCTATCTGATCACTGACCCCATTTGGTCAAAATATATAGAATTTTGCAAATCAGTTACTGTGACCACCAAACATGCTCAAAAGAACAACTGGTACAAGACTCTTGTGGGCAGTACACGTGTTGAGCTCTAATGACTCTAAATGACACTTCCGCAAATAAAAAGCTATGACAAACTAAATTAAAGGAACCACTTGTAAAAGACTCTTATGGGAATGCACATGATGACCTCTTGTGACCCATGTGTCCTTTTACCTCTAATGACCCTATGGCCTTTGACCCCATTGTCACCATATAAAACAACTAATGGATGAACGTAGACATGGCTATTGCGCTATTCTCGCTATTTCATATGGAATGCTGTTTCAAGCAGTCAGTTGAATTATTATTGGTGATCTTCGATATTAATTATTCATAATGATCAAAATCCCTTCCTTTCGACACATAGACTTTTCAAGCTTAACCATTACAGGTATGTTTCTACTAGCCTTTACCAATGCAAGCCGTGTAAAAATCTAAATTTTGTGAAAAGTTGGGGCGCTCGTCATCTAAAATGTGGGCTATTATTGCTTTGCTTTAACTCTGTATCTAAATAACCACCCCATAGTCAAAGCATAATCAATAACACATATTAGGTCGGATGTTGCAGTTACTTTTGGACATGTTATTGAATATCAATTAGCTCATTTGCAATATTTTGAAACACAATCGCCTCTAAGACTAATCTGATACTCAAATGAACTTCTTAATGTGGGGCACAATGTCAACAGCTTCGGTGATGTGTGCTGTATATAATTTTGAACAAGTTAGATATTACGAGGCACATTTCATTTTGGAAAAAAATAAATCCACTCCACATGTTAAACTGATTATTGCATAAAGCATTTAGCATGGCACGCTTGAGAGAACAAGAGGTCATGTGCTGCATACTTTTTTTTGAAAGCTTGTGAATATAATGGACTCATTTGCATATTTTTACAATTTATTACTCCAACTCCCTACAGACTAAACCGATTACTCATGTACTTTCTAACATGGCACAGTGATAGAAATAAGGGGGTCATGTGCTAGATCATTCCAGTCTCACAATACACGCGGGTCTTATGCATCATTGATTCTCTCTTTTATATACAAAGCTATTGCATCGCAACCAAGGCATATGTAGGAGGGCACAAGCCCCTAACTATCCGGTAAACAAACCGCATAGGTATTGCCCTGGGTCTGTCATTTTGTAGTTTAATGTTAAAAAAAGTGAATCATTTCACAAAGAGATCGGGCCGGCGTGTTGCTGTATTTGATTTTATCATGCGCCAACCCCGTGATATTGGAGAGAGTTCATCAGGTCTCTTAACTACCCACATGTCATATCAGGCCGCACCAGTGCTCTCCTGAGTCTGTCATTGGGTGGGGAATATTTGTCATTCCCTTCAATTATTTTACATATTTAGGGAGGGGTCATTCCATCATTTATTTAGTCCATTAAAGGAGTTCTTTCATTACAATTAAAGGGCTCTTCACCATTTATACATAAGGGCGCTCTCTTCACTTACCAATTAAAGGGTAATTTGCTTTATTTACGCAATCTCATTCAGTGAGCGTGGTTTATCATATTAACCGAAGAAATATGATGTAATTCAGATCCACATCTCTGTCACCACCCATTACTGGTTAAGTAGATGGATATGTGTGTTCAGCAATTACGTCTGGTGGTCATAGTCGTATATTATGACACGTGCAAATGGTCGCTTTACACTGGCATCGTGCATGTCATGTTGGTTAGCGGCTAATTTATGCAATGCAATTTACGCAGTGTGACGATCGCTGGACGGGTTCCTTGGATTGAAACATTTGTTTTTCAAGAGGGGTGGGTCAATTATTTAAATAAAAAAGACTGATGTAAGATATTTTGACACCTAAATGTATGTCGTCTAAAAAGCAAAAATTAGCAACATTATTTTGTGGGCGCAACCTCCCGCCTCGTTCTTTCACTTAAAATAATGGTATCGGCCTTGGTTCCATTCGTCGTAAAGAGAGTAGCCCGGTTCCCAAACCAGACCTTTATCTCTAAGTAGAACATATGTCTAGGGTTCATTTTCAAATATCATTTTTTGTTGGCTTTTTATGGAGATTTGCTATTTTGCATTTTTCTAAAGTTCTAACTGTCACAGAACAGAAATTCAATGTTGGCAATTTTTTAAAAACGCATATAAGCAGCCATCTGGATAATTCAATGGGCCTGCTCATTTTGAATCTATGTGCAATATTTGGCTTCTACAGCACTAGAAACGTAATTTCACCATCTAAACACATTGTTCGTGTGTCAATCTCAATGCAGCAACATTAGATCATGTGGCTGTGACGGCCATCTTGAAATTCAAATGGCCACCAAGGGAAGTTGCTTTTTGAGATACATGTCTCTAAAACTAGTAGGAGGCCATGATTATGGCATATATATGCATGTGTCAGGTCCAGAATCCAATAGAACAATAACAACAACAATGGAGCCACGTGGGTTGTGGAGGCCATCTTGAATTTCAATGCCGCCAAGGTGAAGACCACACTCCGGTCTCTAATACCAGCAAACTCATGATTCTAAAGTGTCCTATAGCCGCAAGGCTATAACCCATGTTTAGGGTCGAGGAATCGCCACTGATATAAACATTGTGTTAACAACAGGGCGGATCATTTCGACAATGGCAGGCTCATCTTGAATTTCAAAATGGCTGCCAAGTAAAGAGTTTTGCTCTTTACAAAAGGTCTGCAACACACATGTGGTGTATAGTGACAGAGTGTGGCCCCTGCAAAAATTGTAAGGTTTCAAGTTTGAGTTGAAATTATGTCTTTAACCATGCATTAAACCTTGTATCTGACATTAATAGACAAACAAGGCTCTTCAATTCAGATGATCGGCCGGTATGTCTGCATTCAAAGATCTTAGAACGCTAGAAATTACCAACAAATCCTCTATAGTTTATTTAAACCTATCAAACGTTTTTGATAAAAGGACAAATTTAAGTATGTGATACTATGTCTTCAAGTTGCCTATTAAAAGGTCATATCTAATGTATTTGTCTCCGTAAACCTGCTTAAAATTCCAGATGGTAGCTATCAATGAATACCTTCAAAATCTCAAAAAGATCGGTAATATGTAGTTCATATTAGCATATTTCCGAAATTAAACGTATAAAAAGTGTAAAAAAGTATGAATTTTAACCATTAGAAAGTCTATTTGGCATTTTATTTGGTTAAGATGTTTTAAGATGGGGGTCCGACAATACCTTACTCAAATATATGGCAGTTTAATAGGTTTTAAAGATCCTGAAAGAGGACCATATTTCCCACCATATGAATTTTATTTGCAAGTTTAACAAAAGAAAAATCAGATCATGACTTTCTAACATGTTAGTCAAGAGTAGTGAAAAGAAAAATCGTATGTCATTCATTTGTATTTAATTTCATCACAATTTTTTATAAGCTTCAAATTCTTGTAATGTGGCCATTTTGGGCTGCCATCGGGATTCTCGTATGTTAACTAAATAAAAAATATGATTTCTCATGGCCAAAGACATATTCTCACCATACTTTAATTTACACTTGTTTTTCGCGTTCTTGGACGATAGCCTAGGTATATAGCAATATATTTTTAAGGTTTTTGGAAGGTGGCCATTTTGAGATAGGAGGAGCATATTGAACAAAAATTACAACTATGATTTTCTATTAAGGGGAAAGACATATTTTGTACTTTAGTTTACACTTTTGCTGTAACTTAATGATTATCAACTATATAATGTAAACATGACCTTGATAGGTTTTTTGTTGTGTTTTAAGGTGTCCATTGTCATGAATATGTAATGTTTATGAGCAACCAAGAAAGCTGCCATATGTGGGCTTTCTAATACCAAGGCCTATTATCTCTCATATTCTTTTCTTTAATGATTTTGGATGCTATAACACATAATATATTTATGATTTATATTAGCAGATTATACAATTTGTAGGTTTAAAAAGGTCTCAGAAGGGGGTTACCACCTTAAAATTGTAGCATTGTTACAAAAATAATACTATATAGGATTTTTAATGGTCCAAAAGGCATCGAGTCAATCCGGCATACAGGATTTTTGGGGCAATTGTTCATCATACTTGTCGTCTAAACTCTCTATTGTATTTCCTGGCAGGTCAGTCTGGCGGTGTGAAGATGACACAGCTCCTCACTGTTCCTCGCAGGGGTGACAGTGCTTTTAAGGCATGCAGCCCCTAGCCTATATGGAACTCTTTGTGTGCCGCATCTCTGTTCGCCAACTCCAGGTCATCGTTACTTTTAAGGAAAGCGTTGAAATTTCACCCTTTCCAAGATTGAGCATGTGCCTTAAATTGGTATATATTGTCTCACATGAGTTTATTTTTTTATGTGCTATAACTGTTTCTTATACTATAATTAGTATGATAATGTGTTTTAAACCTCTTTACACTGTGTTATTACTCTTAAATCTATCATATTATCGTGTTTATGCCAAACGAATTCCTTTTAATTTGTAAACTCTTTATCTCAATTCTTGCTATCGTGCCCAAACCATGTGGTTCTCAAAATATGATCCCTCCCATAGATGGGTACAAAAACGTCTGGCTACTTCACCTGAATTCCGCAAGTGTCCTTGTTTGTGCATTGTTGGCCTCATCAGTGGGCAGACAAGAGATGTTCATTTGTTGTGTGGCTGTTCCACAAGCCAACAGGAGTGTCCTGCTCTACTTCGCAGTACCCAGTATCTGCAAGGAAACCTTAGATCATCCAATTCTGGTTTCTCATTCTGTGAGGCAGAATCGTCTTCAGGCCGCATGAGCGTCAGCTCCTAGGTGGGAGATTCAGCACAGGTTCAATACCAATAATGTTACTTGGTTGAGGGCAATGTCTTTCTTTCCACACGGCGACTCTCTTGAGCTCCTTAGAGACTCTTCAAGAGGTGGACTTTGCTTAAAAACTCTCTCTGGATGTTAAGAGGCGGTGTGCAGCAGGTACTTCCAGAACATAGTGTGTTTTCACATTAGATACTTGTGCAGCTACGCTTCGTATGGGCGACGACGATATCTGTGGAGCAATGCTTGCTATTTTTCCTTTGGTGTTGGACGGAGGCATCCCGTGATAAGCCTTCAGGAGGCATTTAACGCTGAATCGAGCTTCTTTGCTGCAGGGTTGATCTTTCCCATAGCAGGGCAAGCGATACTCTGCACATGAGTAGCGAGTGCATCAGGACAAGTGCCGTCGAACTTAGGGTATGTGGGCAAGCACGCCATCTTGTGCCAGGTGTAGTTTGTTAAAGATGTTTTTTGCGTAAACATACTTTAATCTCTTCGTCCTTCTCGATGTGGGTCTTATAAGAGAGAAAGAGTGCGGTCCAATGTAACTCCTAGGTCACAGGTTATCACAGTGCTCAGGGGTGTTCCAGACGAGGTAACTTTAAGCTGACTTTGGCTCACGTTTGCGTAAATGGAAGCACACACTTGTGTATTAGTTGATTTGCATCGTAGGTTGTTTCTTGCATAATGAATGAGTTCATCCAAAGCTTGGAGAGTCTCTCTTCAAAAACTGTGAAATCGGCATCTTGTTAACGCTAATCCAAGATCGTCTGCATAAATAAAATCGAACAGGTTTCCTGCAGCTCCTATGTTGGTCGGTGGTAGCAGGAGAGGTGCAAGCACACTCGCCTTAGTTGTAGCTCATTCTTGAGCCTACGCCATCGCTCTTCTTCGCTCCTCTAACTGAAGCAAGAAGGCATCCTGTTTGCCAGCAATTCCCGGATATAAGCTCAGATATAAATCGGATTTCTTGGTAATTTCCAGAATCTATGGAGTAGGCATCTGTTATTAACAGTGTCGTACGCAGGCTGATAGGTCGAACGACGAACACAGCTCGCGGTTACCATACCCGTTCTTGAAACGCAATCCTCAATGTGTTGAGTTAGGTTGAGTACATGTACTGTCCTTCTTGTTGATTTGTCCTGGCTCGAAACCGCTTGTTCTGTAATGAGGTGTTCTCTATCCACCGGTGCGAATACGATTGAGCATGAGGCGATTATATCAAATGATGTTTGTATGTATTGTATAACACATAAATATCGATAATATAACCAAATATAGTCACAGGTATGCCAATTGAGACGTTTTCAAAAAATCTTTGAGAGGCAATATGGACCCTAGCTTGAAATGGAGCATCTGACGAAGCAATCTTATCAGATTGAATGGTTTCTATTGCCACAGACCTATAGCTCAATTAGATTTATTATATACTTTCTGGATGATGTAACTAAACATATCTGGTAATTTAAAGTTTAAACGATTTGTTAAGGTGGCCAATATGGCCACATCTTAATTTTGATTCTGTGTGGGAAAAACGAAATTACCAAGGTAACAGTTCCTACAGGCAATAATCAGACATATCAGACTTCAATTTGCACATTTATTGCATTTTTTTTGCAGGCAACTGTCTATAAATCTACAGCTGCTATAGCGGCCATTTTGAAATTTAAGGATGGCTCCATAACATGTGATCCCATTTTTTCTATCAAAATATTTATTGAATTTCTGTTACTATTGAAACACTGATATAAACACTAGAATCATGCCTCTACCAGAATACCGGGGAAAATGGGCAAAGCCGACTTTATTCATGGCAGGCCATTTTGACATTTTAATATGGTCCGGCCAAAACAAATTATCTGGTGTGTTATCTCATGATCTTATGGATTCCCTTACCTTACACCATGGGTATAGACACCAGATTCATGCTTCTACGAGTCTAAGAATCCGAGATATGAGGAAAAGATTGGCGGCCACTTTGAATCCAAATGGCTTGGCATAGGGGAATTTAAACAAAATGCCAACATTGATTTTCGTATTTGGTGACCCATAAGCAAATTGTCAGAAATTATAGTTTTTCGCTAATCTCGGCATAAAAGCTCAACAAATTACATAAGGAAGCCTGACTAATATTATATTGTGGTATTAGTAAATTCTATATGGAATATGACCCTCGACGGGCATTTAAAAGCTTATGGCTAACCTATGTCACTGATCCCCCAAACCGAGTGACATTGTTTGAAGGCCACCGTTTACAATTGTCCTTCCAGAAGCCAATGTCTAATTTTGAGATATTGCAATTTATTTTCCTACTAGGGTGTCATGAGGCCCATAACCGAACCCTGCACCCCCCCCCGGATTTTTGGAGACCACTATTTTTGGAAACTATACATTTCCTTCAAAATATGTTGTCTGCAAAATCCCCATCCTGGGTTAAAGGGTGAGGGGCGCTTTTTTTCAAATGGTCGGCCCAGATTTCAATTAATGCCTTTTTTTGAATATATCTCAATTTTGATCGCAAATTCATGCACTATGTGAATACTTAGTCGCACCAAAACACACCAAGGAATAGTTGGACCACACCTTTTTGCATGCTTAACCTCCTTAGAGGGCGTCATATTCAAAATGGCGGCACCAAAAACAATGAAACACCGTGTATGTACACACTTAATGCCTCTTACAGGCAAAATGCACGGTGTCACCATAATTAATAAATACTTTGCATTCAGCCTTGATTATTTGGGTAAGTAAACGCTTAAAGTAAGAAGTTAGCCTCTCGAGTGTATATATAGAGGGCGCTTATTAAAAATGGTCTATGACTCCCTATAGAAACACTAGAGCCCCAGCAAACGGCACACTGCCTCCTTAATCACTGATCAACCTTGAAACCGCATAAACATGGTTTCTTGAGTCTTTGATGTATTGACGGATGATTTTCTAAGTGAGGGCACTTCTTCTTACTGAGCGTACGCCTCCTTGCGAGAGCTTCAGGCAAAGGAGTGTACGCGTAGCAACACAACCAAACTCGCCCGCATAAGTTGTTGTTAAGAAATTAACTAATATCACCGGTGCTTGGTTGTGGTCTAGATGGGCTCAGGGATGGATGCCTCTCTTGTTCGGCGGCATCTGTGCTCTGCGACCGGCATGAGACCGGCAGAGAGTGCTGGAGGCCTTGCTTTTTGTCTGAAAGAGCATCTTGGGGGGATTGGCGCACAGGATTCAGATGTCAAAGGGAGAGCTCAAATGACCATTTGCTTGCTCGGCCCTTATTGTGATGGAGTAACCCTCAGCGCGCAATCCATCTGTGGGCAGACATGTGTATGCTTTGCCGTCTTGCGCGGCGTGCCAGGGGTCACCTTTGAGTGACCTGGTCCTGAGCGCCCCTGGAAGGCACGGTGATCGTCAATGTTTACTTAGGAGTCACATTGGACTGCCTCTCTTATAAGACCGTCACATCAGAAGCATGGCATAGGCTAGGGAGGGTCAAAAAATAAAAAAAAAGGGAGGGGGCACATTCGCCCTGACCCACCAATCGGGGGGGGGGGGGGATTAAAAAAAATAAAAATCTTCAGAAAAAAAGAAAAAATAAACCGTTGTTGGATTTTTGTTGTTGATTGGTTTCACAAGGCAGTCATATTTCATTCGCTTCAAGATGATGGATACTGGAGTCTCTCCGAAGGCAACTCATACCAAAACTGAGAGGTTCCGGTTCTCTCGTAACCTTGACCACCCGCGAGGGGCAGATAGTGCATCTGCTTCAAGTATAATGCGATATACTGAAGAGCTCAAGAGCCTCCCACTGCTCTCGAACCCTGGACCCTGCCAGGGCAGTATAGTTCATATTCTTCATGATTGCAGATAACCACGCTCGCTCCAAGATGCCTGAAACATAGCTGAAATCCAAGGGCTTCTGGGGGCTCCGCCCTGTACCCCCGGCAGGTTCAATCAAGTTCATCTGCTTCAAGATAAGACATAACCCTTCTACGAAAGCACTCGAACATGTCAACTCTGTCCCTGGATCCCCCACAAGGGGCTTTTCCCCATAATCGCCTGTATGCGTACCCTGAGATCGACGGCGCTTTCCCTGTGCTGCTCATAGTGTGGGTTGCTTTGCCGCAGGAAGCTTGACCGCGTCGTTGGATGGGGTTGTCGGCTGGTGTCTTCGGCCAGCTCCACGGACAACTTGTCATGCAGCAGCGTAGCAGCATTCTGAGCAGGCTGCAATATCGGTATGGAGCGCCCTGTGCATGTTTGGACAGAGGCCGGCTGCTTACCGCCTAGGTCCAGGTGTGTTTCTAGGCAAGAGATCCTGTCCTTTGACATAGTCTCTAAGGAGTTTGGGAGAGTTGGCTTGTGGAAAGAGACCTGGCTGTCAAAAGGTGGCATCTATTGGTATGAGCCTGGTGAGCGTCTTTTTCCGCCTGTGGCTGGCTTTTCGTGGGCTGAGTGGCGGTGTCCGTCAGCTGATTGGATCGGCGAATCGGGGGGCCCGATCAAAGTTTTCGCTTTGCAGACGGGAGTCTACCTGGAAGCAGATCAGGACACGGGAGGGCATCTCTTGGTCTGCCCAGTTGGTGGGGCAACAATGCACAGACAAGGACCAGGATTGCATAATTCAGTGAAGAGGCCAGACATTGTACCCACCTCTGGCTTGTTCAGAATGATCTTCTTCTTTTTGCCTCCTCCTTTCTTGAGTCATGTCTTATTGTCTTCTTCTGTATCAGATTATTCTTCTTCTAAGACTATTATGTCAGACAACTATCTTGTGGCATTAACTCTTCTGATGGCCACTGTAATCTAGTGCAGCATCATTTAACTTCCAACCTTGATCATCTGGTGGAGGAAATTCTGGCTCTGCCACATCTACCTGGTACCAAATCGGGTCTTGATAATTGGCTCTCTGGATGTGCATGCCTCAACAAATCTCTCATCGAGTGCTCTGGGGCACATCAGTCCGATCTTCCAAGGCTGAGGAAGGCATCGATATACTTGTCACGTTTTGATTTAATCGCGCGTCTACCTGAGCCATTTTTGTAACATGATCTCCCGAACCCCTCCCCCCCCCCCCGTTATTTTCATTTACTGAACATCCGCGATTCCTGTAAATTTGGGTAGCACAGGGTAGGCTTAGGAGTTTCTTCTTTCTTCTTTCCATTGGTATCAAAATAATTGCCAACATCATCACCATTATTATGTCACTATGACGTCTTATTGGATGAAAGTATGAAAATACATGACTGAATTATAGGTGGAAAATTGATATTTCGGCAATTTTGGACGCAAAACATTCTTCTAGGGCACTAAAATGCTGCTAATTTTTTTATAAAACTAGTTTTTCGCATCAGTAGAGCCAAAAACCGCATGAAAATTTAGATATTCCTACATTTTTGGCGAAAATTTGATTTCCCGCTATGTGGTGTCTATGGAAATTGACAATTTTGCAAACATGCAAATCTTTAGGTCTCACGTACGTAATGCTATGGCATTTGTAGCGCATTTTGGATCAATGGAAAGAGGAGGTGCATAGCTATCTATTGGTACCAAAATCAAGTGCCTTGATGTTTCTGTGTTGTGCTAGGCTGTTGGTACTTCTCCGCCGAAGGGGGGTGGTTGCATTTTGGCAAGCCATTTTGAAAAAGCGCTGCACCGTTAAAACACCCAGGGTGGGGAGTTTTGCAGACAACCTGATCAGTTGTCTTATGGTATACAGCTTCATCAAAACTGGTTTTCTCCAAAAATCCCGGGGGTGCAGGGGGGTTATGGTAGCACATAGTCTTACTGTTTATCATTGCACCTTGCAGGTTTAAGAACAGGACTAAATGGATGAAGTAAAGATGCTTCTTCAAGGAGTGCAGCTCCAAGACGCAAGACCACACTGCTGCGGAGCCACTTCTTCCAGCTAAAAGAAACCCGTTTTACGCTCAAAAACAACACTTAGCAATCACCAATATTGGTAATTGAAGATGTAGAAGGATCGCAAGGTCTGGCGAGTGTCAAGGCCAGAAAATTCAAATTCTGGTGTTGGGTTGATAAGCCAGGCGCGCCTACTACAACACAGTATACAAATACAATGGTTTAAATCGGGAAATAGGGCACAATAATTTCCGCGGTAGCTCGGCTACTGGCCTATCACCCCGAACCCGACGGGTTGAGGGTGATAGGCCCGTAGCCAGTACAAGGGAAAATATTGTAGTCCCTATAATTCCAGATAAAACCATGTATAAATTTGTTTTATTACACCGGCACTGTGACTCTTCTGGGGACCAGTTGTAGGGAAGCAGTTTCAATCTATTGTCCCTAGGGAAATAGTCGCGTAATAGGAATCAGCCAATGAGATAGCATGATTGATGTTATTGAATATTCATGAGGTGTAATATATCACTTTTTGCTGATGTTAGCCCAGACAGCATGGCGTAACGGGCCTACCCGCTCTGAGGGGCAAAATTCGGCAGTTTTGGGAATTTTCCCTCTCGGGGGTCAAAAGGCCAATGTGTTTCCCGGTCAAGTGCTAAAAAGACCTGATTTAGCATGATTTTTGCGATTTTTTTGCCGTTCAAAGTCGTCAGGTGGCAACCTTGCCCCCCTGCCCCCCCCCCCCACCCCCCCGCCCCCCCCTCCTGTTACGCCAATGCCAGGACAGCAAGAAGCTGCTGCACAACCTTCGCGTCAACAGCTTGGCAAATCATAGAGTGAGAGGCATGGAAGCACCAGACAGCCCAATCTCCAAAGGGTCATACAGGTAAAACCACCTCGGAGAAGTATTTCTAGCCGTGTGTGTGGACTATGCAGTGTCTGATGGGCCAACATACCAATTTCGTGGCTACCGAATTGTCTCAGCATGCACCAATGAGTCTCCAAGTAAGGACGAATGGCTTGCCATAAGAGCGAGAGTTGGCTGAAAAGCGTGCAATACAGGCAGCAGCAACACATGAGCAGCAGGCAACAGCATCAGCATACAGCAACAACACACAACAACACAGCAGTCAGCAACAACAGCAGCAACAACAGCCAGGGGCAACAGCATCAACAACAGCAGCAACAACAGCAGGGCAATAGCATTCACCAACAGGCAGACACAACAGCAGAAGCAGCAACAACAGCAGCAACAACAACATGCAGCAACAACAACATCTGCAATAGGCCGCAACAAATAGCAGCAACAACAAATAGCAGCATAGCAGCAACAACACAGCAACAACAGCCCAATAGGCATCAACAACCAGGCAGTAGACACAGGCAGCACTAGGCAGCAACAACAGCACAAAACATCAGCAATAGGGCAGCAACAACATCAAGCAACAACAGCAGCAATAGCAGCAAACAGATCAACAATAGCAGCAACACAGCAACAACAATCAGCAGGGCAACAACAACAGCACAACAACAACAAACACTAGGAGCAGGCAGGCACATCTTTCGCATCTGTTTCATTAAGTTTCATAATGTGGCCTTAATTAAAGTTTGTCATGGCTGTCTTGAGTTAAGTGGTGCATTGGTCCAATATCATTGACTGCATGGTCTATAAGCTTAACAAAAAATGGTTGTCTCCAACAATCCGGGGGTTGCAGGGGGGGTTGGGGTTATGGTAGCCATAGTCTATCTGTTATAATTGCACCTTGCAGGTTAGGTTTAAGAAAAGGACTAGAATGATTGAAGTAAAGAGCTTCTTCAAGGCGTGCAGCTTCCCAAGACCAAGACACCACTGCGGCGGAGCCACTTTTCAAGTAAAACAGAAAACCCGTTTGTACCTCCAAACACTGGATATCAGCCAATAGGTAATTGAAGAGGTAGAGATCGCCAAGGTTGGCGAGTGTCACAGGCCAGCAAATTCTGGTGGTTGGGTTGATTTAAGACAAGGCCCGCCTACTACAACAGTTATACAAATACTACATGGTTTATATATGCGAAATAGGGACAACACTATTTTCCCGGCGGGGGGGTACTGGCTATGGGGCTATCACCCCGAACCCGACGGGTGAGGGGTGATAGGCCCGTCGGCCAGTACCAAGGAAAATAGTGGTTGCCCATTTCAGATATAAACCCGTAGTATTGTTTTAATACACCGCACTGTGACTCGGGGACGAGGTTGTAGGGGGAAAACACGTTCATCTATTTCCCTACGGAAATAGTTGCGTAATAGGCATCAGCCAATGAGATAGCCATATATGTTTATGAATATTCATGAGGTGTAAATAATATCACTTGTGGCTGATGTTCCCAGAAGCAAGTGGCGTAACGGGCCTACCCGCTCTGAGGGGGGCAAATTCAGTGTTTTTGGGGAATTTTGGGAAATTTTCCCTCCAGGGGGGTCAAAAAGGCCAATTTTTCCCGGTCAGAGGGCTAAAAAACGGACTGATTTAGGCATGATTTACGATTTTTTTTGTGCCGGTCAAAGGCGTCAGGGGGGCAACCTGACCCCTGCCCCCCCCCCCCCCCCCCGCCCTGTTACGCCATGCCAGACAGTCAAAGAAGCTGACTCAGCAAACCTTCCAGTCCAACAGCTTGGCCTCATAGAGTGAAGGCATGGAAGGAAGCAACAGGACAGCCCAATCTTCCAAAGGGGTCATACAGGTAAACCACCTCGGAAGAAGTAATAGAAAGAAGTATTCCTGCCGTGTCGGTGTGGACATGCAGTGTCTGATGGCAAACATACGCAATTTCTGGCTACAGATATTGTCAACTGCTTACACCAGGAGCTCCAAGTAAGGAAAGGAATGCTTGCAATAAGAGGCGAGACGGTTGGCTGAAAAAGCGTTGCAATACAGCAGCAGCAACACCAACAGGAGCAGCAGAGGCAGCAGCAGCAATAGCAGCAAACAAAGGCCACAACAACAGCAGCACAACAACAACAGCAGCAGGCAACAATAGACTATGCAGAAACAGCAGAATAGCAGCAACAACAGCATGCAGCAACAACAGCAGCAATAGCAGCAAAAAAAAGCAGCAACAACAGCAGCAATACAGCAACAACAGCAGCAACAACAAACAAGCAGCAACCAACACAGCAGCAATAGCCGCCAACAATAGCTAGCAACAACATAGCAGCAATTAGACAGCAAACCACAGCAGACCACAGCAGCAATAGAGCAACAACAGCCGTAACAACAGCAAAATCAGCAGCAACAACAGCAGCAACAACAGCGACAACAGCAGCAGCAACCACCACAGCAACAACAGCAGCAATAGCAGCAACAAGAGCAACAATAGCAGCAACAGCAGCAACAACAACAGCAGCAACAACAACAAGCGCAACAGCGAGATACACGGGAGCAGCAGCAACATCCATCTGATTCATAAGTTTAATAAATGTGGGCCTTAATTAAAAGTTTGTCATGGCTTTGCTTGAGTTAGGTGCATTGGCCAAATATCAGTGACTGCAGGTCATGTATTTATGTTGAACAATGGCACTAGGCCCACGAGGGGCACATAAGCTCTTATTTTGCATACAAGTCAGGTCAACGTGTGCAAGTAAACACACTATTGCAACCGTGAAGGAAAACAAATTAAATCACAAAAATGATTTCAACATATTACCATCGGTTCTTAAACCATAGGTGATGCTTTATGCAAAGTGTGTTTTTCCAACAGATGTTATTACCCAGAGCATAGCGTTGTGTAGAAACATTTGGATTTGATTGCCATTCCCTAAATATGGTGGATTAAAAGAGCTAGTGATCGTTACTGCCGATTGCAACCAGAAGGAATAAAGACGGAGGCACATCACAATGACTCCAAAATAGCCTCTAATTTAATTGTACGGGCTGGTTAGGGTTTACTCTAAATGGTTTATGCAAATAATATGTGTAGTGCTTGGTGGCCGGAACAAAATAACATAAATAAAAAAAGCAAAATCTCACGAAAATAAAAAATTTTGGATTTTTTGTGGCGTTTTTTGTGTTGGTATCCTACTGTGCAATCGAAAAGTTGTCAATATTGCTCAGCTCTTATCCACCATATTTAGGAACATGGCATATCAAATCAAAATGTTTCTCCACACTCAAGGATCTGAATAACATCTGTTTCAAAAACACAACTTTGGCATTCAATGCATCATAAGGTGATGTAGACCAGTACAATTTGAAATCATTTTGTAATTATGATTTTGTTTCATTGCAAAACTAAATGGTACTATTGCTTTAATGTGCAAAGGGTATGACATTCACATTGTCAGTGGTAGAGATTATAATTGCAATATGGTAACTTCACAAAACGGGTCAAAATGGCAATAATGGTATGTAATGGCATCAACATTGTTATCTGACAGTATACAATATTGAATGCTTGAGAGGGTAATACCGGGTGTCTCAAAAAAAAGGAAACCCTCAAACTGCCCTCTAACTTCACAAGGAGAAAAAGTAAACCATACAAATAATACACACTGAAAAGTTGCATTTCATAGGTTTCCGACACCGAAAAGATCTTTCCAATAGGTTGCATATTGACTGAGTTATGGCCGATTGAAAATTTTACCAGTTTTTCATTTTAGCCACGGATTGTTACTCTTTCAGTTGTCCTTTAGACCATACACATTCTCCACGCTCATTCGCTGGTTCCATCAATTCTTTGTTTTTTTTGCGACAAAGGTCAGTTTTGAAATAGTGAAAAGTTTAGAGTTTTCAATTATTAGAAAATTCCAAGATCTGCCTCATTCTTCTTTACTACTGCGCTGCTCTTCCCCCTACTTGGGGAAGTTGGCAGTCTGTAACACGGATAACCGGATGCAGGCATGCGTTCTCTTTTCCATTTTATAATCGGCTTCTAATCATTCTGTCCGTGATTGTTGCAAATGCAGCGGTTATTCTGTTGCGGAAGATCCCCCCCAGATTTGGACTCCGCTTAGACGTCCGCTCTAGAGGGGAAAACATAAGCAGGATCCACAGCAAACACTTGCCAGAACTTGCAAAGAATAACCGCTTGCCTTGAAAGCATCCGGACGGACAAGAAGATTAGAAGTAAATTATGAAATGGAAAAAGAGCGCAAGCCTGCATCGTCGTCATGGTTTAGAGGCAGCAAAAAGGTGGGGTGGATGGGGGGAGGGGGCAGAGCAGCGCAGTAAAGAAGATATGGAGCAGATCTTAGAATTTCTAATAAGTGAAAACTAACCTTTTCATATCAGAACTTTTTGGTCTTTGTCGCAAAAAAAAAAAGAAATTCATGAACGAAAGAATGTGCCTGGAGAAGGTGTATTGTCTAAAGACAGCTTAGAAGTACCGTGACAAGCTAAAACAATCCCGTGGATAGAAATGAAAAAAAGTGGTAAAATTTCAATCGGCCCATAACTCGGTAATATGTGTGTCCTTTGGAAAGATCTTTTGGGTGTCGGAAACATGTAAGTGAAATGTGACTTTATTTCAGATGTGATTTACTCTTTTCTCTTCGTGAAATAGAGGGCGCTTCGAGGGGTTTCCTTTTTTTTAGACACCCGGTATTAAAAATAATATCACAAGGTCTTTGACTCTTAAATGCAAAGCTGAGTCAAATGGAATAGTCAATATTGGACCCAATGATATATTTATATTACACATATTGCCTTTTTAAAGCAGTCAATAGTGGTGGATCAAGCAAAATGGAGTTAAAGTCGGTCAGAATTCAATTTTTACTTTGGCTAACTCCACAAAATATTGCACATGCCATGAAATTTAAAAGTTTACTTGACCTTGATTGCTTCCAAAAGTCTTGCTTCCTTTTATAGGAGACTAACTAGCAGTCAGAAGAAACCGCTTTTCCTTTTTTTTTTGGCATTTTATCATGAACATTCAAATGGGGGGCGGGGGGGGTTTTTCAAAGTTAGAAATCTTTGTTTTTACTTCAGATTCAGATTCTGCTCAAAATTCACAATTTTATGGATACTGAGTGTAGTGCATATTTGAAGTTGAGCCTGCCTTCGCATGAGAACATCTCAAATTATGTTAATGTCATATCTGTTAGGTTTAGATATTACTTTTAGTTTTTGTGTGCAAAATAACCCCACAAAGTACATTCGAACATCCCAGCTTACTGTGAAGAAACAATGTAGAAATGTTCCAAATGTCCGTCAGTCACAATTTTGATAGGCCCAGTTTGGAATTCTCAGGTTTTTTTTTTATCTTTGATCATAATGATTACACTTGTTATGTTCATGTGATTAATTTTGAAAAACAATTTGCAATAAATCTCATATGAAAACAGATCGGTTTTTTACAAGAATCTACTTTTCAAAAAAGTGATGGTAATTTTTTTGTTCCCGTCGTCACGCTCATTTCAAAGTGCAACTATACAGAAGGATTTTAGTCTTTGCCAAGACTGTAGTAGAGCTTCGTAAAGGGTATTCCCTGTGAAGTCATTCAATTTAATAGGATGGGAACCTAGGATGTGAGAGGCGGGAACTGGAAACTCTATAGGGAAAAAAGAAACGGATCGACGAATGCAACATTGCAGCGCGAGAGTTACTGGACGATGTCCGGACACAGAAAGTAAGCCGGTTGGAACATGAAAATAGAGTAAACGTCACGAAATTACTCTTGATTACCAGACGGTTTCTCAACCTAGAGATTGGGAGATTTGGGGAGTAGAGAAAGTAACTTTGTAAAAACACGGCATCGATACTGGAAACGCCCCAACAACTACAGCCGCTACGGGAAGATCACCCCCCCCCCCCCAGCAAAGAGAAACGTTGAAAGACAAATGGGAGAGCTGCTTGACTGGTCCAGCCATATAACACAGTCTATGGTCCAGTCTCTAATAAGAAGACAAGTCCACAAACGCCTGTTTGAATCGATTATGGAAGAGAACGAGGTTCCTTTCGACACTTGACTTGCCATCCGAAAATTGGCAGGTCAAAAATGGGGATGCTGGTTGCTTGAGATAAATCGGGGGCCTTCTCAACACGGAGCGGCTTGGTAATCGGAATATTTTTTGCCATTTGGACTATGCAATGAATCCCTCCACTTCGTGCGTATAACAGGCCGGATGTGGGAAAACCGATGTTAGTTTACTTGGATGACTTGTCATTGTGATCAGGCGAACAATCGGTGAATCGGTATTTTAGACCCGGCTGGCCGCGGTATAGGATTTAGAGCGAGCAAGCTCAAGTTGAAGCCGCCACGTGTCACCCTATTTCAAAGAGAGGTTCCTTATCTGGGGTATGTTGGGTCACTGAAGGAAATTCACACAAATCAAGCGACAATAGAGGGCCGTCCCGTCCGCAATAGGGCCAACACCGATTTGCACAAACTCAGGTGCGGCGCAGCTTTTATTTGTTTGGTTTCTTTGTTTTATTTCTTCTTTTGCCTCGGTTACGCATTCAGTGGATGTTGTAAGATTTCCTCTTTTCTTCCATGAGGC
>JAMKCH010065792.1:0-18895 GCA_023653785.1 Ophioderma brevispina
TCTTGTTTTGCCACGCGTGACGTCATAGTTCAACAGTTGACCAACATACCATTCGCATAATGTACTGTAATTTATTCCGTTAACAACTTATTCAGTCAATGAGTTAGGAGGTCAAATGACGTCACAGATGGCCAAACAAAACATTCCCAGCATGTTTAGGTTAAATGTAATTTCAAGACTAGGCCTATTCAGAGCGAATCTAAGCTGAGTGATCAGACTCAGTAATCGTACTAAACTAAGATTCTTTTGTTGAATTTAGTAGAAGGCCTACTAAATCACTTTTTATCAATAAGAAAAATGCGTCCACCACAGAATGTAAATCGGTGCAGTCTCCATATTCAGCACTAGGCCCTACGCAGACGGTGATTTTGAGTATATCGGAGAATTATTTTACTGACCTAGGGGGTCCTGTTTTCGCGCCAGTGAAGCAATTTCGCGCCGTGGAAGTGGAAGGTAGGGAGAATTAAGCGAAGTAGGCGATTTAGGCGATTCCGTGTTTTACAAACGCCGAAGGTAATGTAGGTGGATTAAGGGGGCATACTGTCAGCGTCACATTCTGAAGTGGTACACGTGAAATGTAAACATTTTATAACCTCAAGATACATGTATGTGATTTTGGAACCGTCTTGTTGAAAAGAATAGTATCTGTTGGTGTGGCATGAACCGTTAGCTTTAGAAAACTTACATGAAAGGTGGGAAATGGAACAAATCGGATTTCATCGTCGTCATTATAATCAATATAATTATACTTTGGTGGTCTTGGCAACCGCAAAACCCGTGGTATGTATATAGTTATTTTACACTTTTAGTTTTACTTTATTTTGGTATACCAGTAAAATAAAAATACAATATATTGGTTCAAAACATGTACAAGTCCTTAAAAACAGCATATTATTTTAAAACCAAACCAAGGATAGCCCCAAAACTCTTAAGAGCTTATTCCATATTGGAGTCCTTAAAGGTGCGTGTTCCGATCGTCTTTTGGACCACCCCCCCGATTTACCCGGAAGTAGTATCGATTTTGATATCAGATGAAAGGCCGTATTTTTCTCATTGTCGTCCTGAAATTTGAGCCCTCAAATCCATTTCATTCCCAAGATATAAACAAAAAACCGCCGTTTTAGTTGTGCATTTTAATTAGCACAGTATTGAATAGGGCTTTGCAACATGCATTATTGCGTCTACCATCAAAACCGCAAGTTTGTTACCACGGTACTTGACGGGGAGTATGTGCAAGTGCCAGACTCTCATATCAAGTAGAGAACACAATACACATAAATCGGAACAAGCACCTTTAAGTTAAACATCATATATAAAACATCAGGACACAGTATGCAGCATACTATCCTCAGCTACAAATAGATGGTCAGCAGATCACTCCCATTCACAACCAACTTATGAGATTCCTAGGGAAGCGTATCTATGAAGATCTCAAATCTAAGATGACTACGGATTTGGTCGCCCATATGCAAGCCATCGCGTACTAGGGCTGCTTCGATGTGCAGAAACTTCAAGGGTTGAATTCTATGCATAAAAGAAAATGCGACTTGATTGAGGATAAAGGAACATCAAGGTAATTTGTAGGCCAACTTTTAAGTTTTCCATAACTTTAATAAAACACTGTGGTATTGTGTGTATATACAGAATATTTTTGACTCATACTCACGATATTAAAACCACAGAAGGTTATAGACCGGTCAAAACAGTGTGCATAGCGTGGGAAAAATGGCAAACGGCGTGCGTGCTCTTGTGTTAAACGCCATTATCGTTGTTGCTGAAAATTAACGTCGCAGAGACGTTAAATACAAAATCGTTCTGTTTTACCATAAAAGGAAGCTGATTTTGGTCTTTAATCGGTTCAGTGAGGACTTGTATATTAAAGCTTTACACCATGCAAAAATATCGATTTTGAAAAATCTTGAGGGCAGCACGGATTTTCAAAATGTGCAGGTATCTTTAAGATTATTTCTTGACCAAGGTCTACTTCTGTAGTTGCAGGAGAATCAGTTGTAAATATTTTACCATATTTTTCTCCTTTACAGTGGTAAAGGTGTGCTGCTTGAAGGTAAACTGATGGCAAGGTCAAGACATGTCATCCAACGGGACTTCCACCAAATAAATAATGGTACGTACAGGTGGCCTAAGGTGTTTTTTTTTTGTTCCAGGCAAACAAGTTTGGAATGGAAGGCGGCCAATGAGGCAAAAAGTGCTCAGAAAAAGTTTGGACGGCGTCATTTGTTACAAACATCCAACCAGTGGATTCGCATCCTCAGGGACATACAATAGCGTATGGGGGTTGGCCATTCTAATTTTTGATTTTGGGGTACAAAATGGCAAAAAAAGGTTAAAAGATAGTCCAAAATAGGTAAATCACTCAATAGTGCCTTCTTTTCAAAATTTTCATCAGAACATGTGGGTGTCCATCAAAGGAACACAAATGACCGGACTGAGTGCTTAGTCACCAATTTACATAATTGGGTCAAATGGCCAAAAAAACAGCAAAAAATGGTCCAAATCCATAAAATGAGTCATAATGCCTCCCTTTCTCAATGATCTTAATGGGAACATGGACAGTTTACTTCCCAAAGAACTAAATTAATGAATAGAGTGCTAGCATTTCAATTGACACTGGTGGGTCAAAAAGAGCCAAACAAGTTCAATTGTCAAAATTTGTTATAAAGCACCCGATTGGCTTATGGTTTGATACCAATGGATAGCTATGGACATCCTCTTTCAAATAATACCCAAAACAAGTACAAAACAGAATAGTATGGCGTCACATGGACGTCATAAAGTCCATAGAAAATGGCGAAGAAAAAATCTGATTGTGCTACAAGTTAGGAAAATACGATTTTCATGCGGTTTTCCGCTCTAAAAGATGGCAATGATAGTTTACATAAATCTAGAGTTTAGAGCCATACTGCATAAAATTTAAAAAAATGTGCTATAAAATTTTGGGTGGCCAACCACCCCTGTACCCTCGCCTTTGACGCATACCCTCCCCGGTGAAGGTGCTACCTTCACATTGTTTGCTAAAATAACTGGGAAAGGATGAGAAAATGAATACTTCAGAAGCTTTTTGCCAAGGCTTCTGGTATTTTAGCCACCGGAGCAAAGTTCACTATAGGGGGGTAAGATGAGGGTAAGGGGAAATAGTTCATTAATTTCCTAACGGGACCAATGTTAAGTAAATAAAGTGCTAGCCATTGCCCCCAATTAACACAGTTTGGTCAAATGTCAAAAAGGGTAAAAAACTACCAATATGGTAAAGGTAGGCATAATGGCCTGTTTCAAAAACTTAATAAGAAATATGGTTCCAAGGTAATATCATAGGGGATTTACCCATTTTGTGGTCACATTGGGCTAAGGATCTAAATGACTGAATGGGCCATCTCAAATTTTATGGTTAAAAGGGCGGAAAACATCAAATTAGCTTTATTGCCCTATTTGTCAAAATTGTTTAATACAGGTCATAATTTGCGTCACTAGAGTAAATTAAGTTGACAATGAGTTGGCATTATAATGCACTTTCCTTGGAGGGGACAAGAAATTAAGTAAATCAAAAGTTGTTATAAACTGTATTATTATGCCTCTCGTACGGTTATCATAGGCTTGAATACACGAATGATAAAATTACTTAAACAACGCAAGTTGGGCTTTAATGCATTAATTACAACTGAAAAAATCTCCCATTTGTTCTTTAAACAAGTTTAATTGCAGTTGAGACATGTTTTCGTTTTAATTTGTTAGTTTTAATCAAAACAGGTCGGTATGAGCCATTTTGCAAAGCAATAACCCGAAATGGTAAAACAGCACTGTCCCAATTTTATCGCATATTCAGTTATGTTTAATGGTCCACATGTAATTTAGCGAATGTGATGAGCAAATAATAAAGGGTTCTGCGGGATTAGGCTAAGCATTAGAACGGGGACAGATTGAGGGTAATTTTTTGGCTGTTAAAACTTGATTCAAACCAGGCCAAAATTAAAAACAAGAGCAGGACTACGCTTAGATCCTTGATAAATCATGTGTAGAATACTAAATTACAAAACGCCTTATGAGTAGCCTAGTTAAAATTCTCGTGGAATGAATACTTAACAATTTACAATTTAGACAGATAGGACAAACATCACACGTGAATATCAAAAATTAAGGTAAACTTATTATAAATGTGTGTCGTAATTTGTGTTCATTAGAATGTGGGGATTAATAATTTACAAAGACATTATAGTTTGATTTTTTTTCTTCTAAGTTGGGCTATCTAAGTCTAGCCCTATAGAAATTATACTTTACAATATAAAGAATGTATGTGTAAAAATCATAAAAAAAAGAATTGAGCTGATTATTAAAATGTCAGGAATTTTGCTATTTAAACTTAGCACCGAGGATTAGTAAAAATCAACACCCTAGGCACTAACAAATATTTATTTTTAATATCAACACATAAAAAAAAAAACTACTAAAATAATATTATTAAAAATGTGGGACAAAGCCACACGTTTTATCAATTGGGTTTCAGAATTAGTGATGTTGACTAAATTTCGACTCCGGATACTATATTGACTGGCTAGCAGTATTACCATGTGGTATGTACACGGATATATTCTTTTGACCTAATGTGCAAAAAGAAAACCATAATGATCAGAGTCGGACCAAGTTTTGATATATGTTTCGTTATTTCACCCTTGTAATTGCTTTTGAATCAGATTTTGGAAGAATGTGGTCCCATTTAGTCCACCTGTGACTCCACAAAATGTCAATTAAGCCAAATAGCTTCTATCCCACTTATTATGACACTTTGGATGTAAGTGATAGCCAGTTTGGGCCAATTTTGATATTTTGGTCATTTTTGATCTAAAAATATGAAAAATAGAATGACAAGCACTAAAGGTAAATTGAAGTTTCCTTGAGATGTAACGTCAAATGTTTCCTTGAAAGCTTTGTGAACGAAGGTATTGGGACTGAGATATCCATTTTTGTCAACAATTTTTTTTTTTTTGGGGGGGGGGGGGACAATTTTTTACCCCAAAAGATCTTAATATCGGAATGGCTTCCCATTTATCCACTAAAATATGACTCATTGAAGGTGAATTGGACATGTTCTTAATCGATTATTTTAAGACAAATGACATGTATTTTGACATGATTACTATTTTTGGACATTTACCTTTTTTGGACATTTTGACCACAAAATTTAAAAAAAATTGAAATTGGATTCCATTTTATCCACTTAATTATGATCTTGAAGGTAAATGGACATGTTCTGATAGATGATTTTTAAGAAATGAAGTACGTTTGGACTGATTTACATATTTTTGGACAATTTTTGACCTTTGACCCCAAAATTTGCTCAATTGGAATGGCTGCCATTATATTCACTTAAATATGACTCCTTTGAAGGTAAATTGACTTATTCTGATAGATTATTTGTATAGCGAACGGAATGCATTTCAACATTTACCTTTTTTTGTACAATTTTGACCTTCTTTTGGCCATTTTTTACCCTAAACTTGAAAAAAGTAGACTCAGAAAGAAAGGCCAACACTACATACGTTGATGTACATCATCCCATGTGGATGAATCCACTAATTGGACCTCTTTGTTGATAAACAAACAACGCGTTCAAAAGTTAATATTTTTGGTCCTTTGGCCGACGTTAGAATGAAAGACTGTGAAAGCACATTGTCAAACAGATAGAGGTGCAACGCGAGATTTCAGTCCTCCATATTTCTGTGATAGTAGTGATTTCATATAGATTAGACACTTCAATAGATTAGCCTAACTTTTATTGCCTACAGAAATAGCTTAAAATAAAAAAAGGAGATTTGGATTTGCTGATATATTTCAAGAGAAAAAACATTAGGCTGAAATTTGTATTTGCTCTATAGGAAATTAGAAATAACAATTGTTGTAGCCAAGAAACAGTTCTTCAGCTACTCCTTCCATGGGGAATTTTGATAGAGAGCTTTACACCAGTACAAATCAGAATTTTCACCATTTTTTAGGGACACTCGGTATTGAAAATCTCTCGTTGCCACCTTTTAAAGAGGGACAATTTGAAAACGAGTGTACCCTCAAAATTTGTCAAAAAGACTTGATTATGTTTTCATGGTTGTATTATCGCTTTTATATAATTATATATCGACGTCTCACTGACAATATATTAAGTAAAATTAACCACCTTTATGGTAAATGGAATGATTTTGTTAATAAAACCACTCCAAAGTGGTATTATTCAGAAAACCTTGGTTCACGTGCAGTGTTAAACCCCAGAGGGTGGGTTGAATCAATCCCATGATGCCTAGCAATTGCCTATACCATACTGTACTAAACACATGGTCAGAATTAGGGATAAAAAGTGTCCAAAGTTAAAGGGGGATGGTCCTATTTAAGTATTATAAAGTTTAATTTAATAGAATGTCCTTAACCAACAACCCCATCTGTAAAGTTTATCTTCTGTACGATATTTCAAATCCGTTGATGTGAGAGCTCGAAACATGATTTTGTGAGCCCCATAGCGTACTGGGTAAAATAATATTGGTCGAACAAAATGGAGCATTTTCCCTCATAAAATTCAAAACTACACATCATCTGCCCTAATATTCACGGGTAATGAGAAAATAGTAGCTTTCTTCTGATACCAAAATTTTGACCACTTCGGTAAAAATCTGGGTTCTGGGGCGAGGCTATTAGGATCGCGGCCATGGACCTTAGAACCACAAGACATTCATAATCATGCAAAAAAAAAATCCCTAAGTCCTAATACGCATTTGGTGGGCTAAAATGAGCGTTAAGGTAGGGTTTTATGTGTTAAGAATAGGATTTTTATGTGATCACATGACTATTGGAGGTGAAATCCCAAAACTTGGTGCATTGTGGGAGTGACTCAAAACCCCTTCTGGTTAAACCCAAGCAAATAACATTGAGTTGATGCCACTTTGTAAGCACATGTTTTACTGACCAATACATTTGTGGTTATAGAATCAACGACTATGAGCTCAGAGTGTTCATTGATATGAGTGTTACACATTTGGTGATAAAAAATTATAATATGTAAGGAATAGGAAACTTTGATAATCTTTCCTGTGTACTATGTTACGCATGCTGTGTGTACAAATGTACTATTTTGTTTTAGTCATTTGAGAGCAAATTGAAATAATTTGGTGGAAATGATCCTAGTGTCTCTTTAAAGAGGACACTGGCACATTTGAAAAAGAGTGAGCCTCAAGATTTTTCAAATCGATATTTTTGCTGGCTGGGAAGCTTTTAAATATCATTAGCCCTCACCTGAAATGATTAAGCCCAAATCAGCGTCCTTATGGGTAAACAGAATGATTTCTAATTAATATGCCAGCGACATAATTCAGCAGAGGCGGATCTGGCATTAACACAAGGGAAAAACGCACGCCATATGCATGTTTCCACGGCAATGGCACATGGTGCCTCTGACTCGCCCGTGACCTGTGAGCCTTGGTGGTTTTTTTAATTAAATGAGTACGAGTGTATGATATTCACTGAATATAAACATTTTTGATTTTAAAGGCCGACTCAGTAGATTTCCCAATGAGGGCGCCCCAATTTTCAAACAATTGTGCTTTGTTGCATGTACATAATGCTTGGTCCATATACTACTCACTGTGTAATAGAGCTAAGCTCAAATCGAAGTCTTCATATAGAAAATCACATCTTTGTTTAAAAAATTCCGCGATCCGGAAATTTTGTTAAAACACAGTATCTATGGCACTGTTAATACACATTATGTTTATTGCATCAAAAACGAAAAATCCGATTCATCTTCAAACTTTGGAATTGAGCGTTCTAGGTGAAGAGTCTTTCGTTCTAGTGACTATTTTTAATAATATATTAAAAATTATCTTCTGAAATCTCTGAGTCAGATTGAAATTTGGAAACCTTAAAACAGTAACCACAATTACAAGGAGCGTTATTCACGTCCCTATCTGTTTTGAGTATGTATTTTTATGTGGAAAATGAGCTCTGATTCTATAAGCTTCCAATGGCCTAGATTATCATTTGAGAGCAATTGAAGAATTTCATATTTTTTTAAATGTGCCAGTGCCGCTTTAACCTGCAGTCAGTGGTGAAGCCAGCGGGGTGCAGCTGAGGCTTCGAGTGCCATGAAAAAGGGGAGTTGATTTGTGTAAACCATATGATTAGATAAAAAAAAAAAACTTAAAAAAAAGACACGAGACGGGTTCCACATGATCTTTCCCACCATTAGGATGGAAAAATGTCAGTTTTCCCAGGACGACAATCAAAATTTCCCTCCAAGATTTTACAATTTCCCTTCAATTAATTGTCTGTATTTTTATTTTAGAGGACAAAAATTTTCCTCCAAATTGCTTGATTTTCTGGGAAAAAAATGGTTCCCAATTCCCCCCTTTTTCCAGGCATTCGCACCATACATGTACTATGGGTGTGTGGTGGGAGGACAATTATGATTACCAGGGGGCCGTATGCGGGGTTACCCCCAATTCCCACAAAAGGGAAAACCGATTTTTGTTGGTCCCTTGCCAACTTTTGTTGGCAAAGGGGGACTATAGAAAGGGTAAAGCCGTCCGGTGTGTGTGTGTCCCGCGCGGTATCTTTGGAACTAAGCAAGTGTGGAAGTCCATCTTTGCAACATAGATGCATCTTAAGTAGGCGGTGGGTGAAGGATACAAAGTGGGGTATGTGACATGGGTCAAAGGTCAAAGTGTGCGTCAAAAATAGGGTCCACCCACCCCCACACAACAAAACAAAAAACCAAAAATAGGGCAAAATAGGGATAAATCGCTATAATAAACGTTGTCAACAACACGATCTGGTTGATTGGAACAAGTCTGGGTGTCCGTTCGCATCATAGATGTCACTCCAGTAGGCTGCGGATGAGTTCGGAGGAGTGTCATGTGCCATTGGTCAAGGTCAAATGGGGTCAAAAATACGCCAAAAATGGAGTTAAATTGCTATAAACGTATCTGTTGTGGTAATATGATGAAACTTGGTGGGTGTGGTGAACATGCAGTGACCGAAAATTTTGAAGGTCATTTCAAGGTCATGCGAGGTCATCAAACTTATCAGACCCTCTTTTCTTGTATTTCCCCCGACTACCCTCCTTCTCTCCTATTTTCGCTTCCCGTTTTGGTCAATTTAACATGTGGTAGGAGGATGAAATTTAGTGGGTGTGGTCAACCTTCAGTGCCAAAAATGTTGAAGGTCATTTCAAGGTATCCGAGGTTATCCAAGGTAAATCACTTAACATGTGGTAGGAGGATGAAAATGGGTGGGTGTGGTCAACATTAGTGCCAAAAAATTTGAAGGTCATTTCAAGGTCAGCCGGGGTCATTCAAGGTCAAATCACTAAAACATGTGGTAGGAGGATGAAAATGGTGGGGTGGTAGCCATTCAGTGCCAAAAAATTTGAAGGTCTTTTCAAGGGCATCCGGGTCATTCAGGTTCAAATCACTAAAACATGTGGTAGGAGGATGAAAATTGATGGGTGTGGTCACATTCAGTGCCAAAAAATTGTGAAGGTCATTTCAAGGTCATCCGAGGTATCCAAGGTCAAATCAATTAAAAATGTGGTAGGAGGATGAAAATTGGTGGGTTGTGTCAAAATTCAGTGCCCCCAAAAAATTTGATGGTTCTTTCAAGGTCATGTGGGGTCATTTAAGGTCAGATCACTAATAATGTGGTAGGAGGATGAAACTTGGTGGGTGGGGTCAACATTCAGTGTTGAAATTGGAAGGTCATTCAAGGTCAAAATCTTTGCACATAGTTGTATGGTCATGAAACCTAGTGAATGTTGGTCAACATCAATCGCCAAAAATTTGACGGTCATGGTTGTGGTCATTCAAGTCAAATCACTAATCATGTGGTAGGCTGATGAAAATTGGTGGGGTGTGGTCAACAGTTCAGTGCCCAAACATTTTTGCAAGGGCATGTCAATGAAGAATACAACAGTCGTTCAAGAACCCTTATTCCATCAAAAATCTTCCTGAGTATCGTAAACTTGTTGCTTCTTGTTCTTTAGCTACTGCAATGCTCACCCTTTGGCGGGGGACCTTTGTGGTTGAGAACCGCCGTGTATTATTATAACTATAAAGGTCCAAATTCTAGAGAAAATTTGACAAGTAATAGTTTGGTGATGAGAATGTTCAAAAAATTCCGAAAAAAGGAAACATATTTTTTTTTTGGGGGGGGGGGGTAGGTCCACTTTTTAAACAAAGAACAACTTTTTTGAAGTATACACCTCCCCTATAGTATAAGCAGGTTTGTAAGGGCACTTAAAATCGAGTTTGTTGCACCTTCCTGGTGATTAATTTTCCAATTATCACCTTGAAGGGGGTGTCCCCCTGACTAGGATTAGGTATGTTTCCGCACCGAAAAGTTGCACATTAGCGCATAATGCCTATTTCAAAATTGGCCACATTGTTTATGAAAAATTCTATTGTATTTTCTTATAGATAGGAATATATCCAGGGACGAAGGCCTAAAAAAAAAAAGTTTGATTGGAGTAACCCGACCGCATATTTACTGCCGACCTAAATTTTTGATTTTTTTTGTGTTCAAAAAAAAAGTTTTAGAAACACGTAAACAAATATTTACATTAGTATCGCGATATGATGCCTCCGCAGATATGTGCCTCCAAAATGACAATAAAAGATGTGTTACAGAAAAGTGAAGATGTGCCAGTTGTTTTTGTATGTGTGTCATATATTTTGTGTTTCTGGATTGTGAAAACATAAAAAAAAAAAATCCGACCTTACCTAACCTATTTTTTCCCTATGTTACGCAAATCAAACAATTATTTTTTTTTTTTTAGGCCTAAACGACTAACAAGTTAAACTACCTCTTAAGTGGGCTAAACATTTAAGTGTCAAGATGACGTCGGTAGGAGGCCTGTTGTTAAATGTACTAAAATTGACCAAAAAATGGGTAAGAATGAGAGTTAATATTTTAGAGCAAAAAAGAGATTCAATGAACATTGTGGTATTGAGGCCATGATCTTAACGATGGACCAGCGGCGGGTATACCCACTCCGGGGGACATAAATCAAGCACGAAATACACCCCTGCACATCTTTTTTTCGACATAATAAGAACATATAACGAAAAAGATATGGAGAACATTTTCCGCAATTCTCTCGTACTTCTGGATATGCAGACCACTCAACACTGTTGACGCTGGGAAGGAAGGTGATCTAGGCAGTAGAGAGCAAGAAGGAGGCATGTGGTACAAAGTCAGAAACAAAGATAGGCACTTGATGTGCTGAAAGAAAAAAACTTAGGTCCACCTATTTAAATTGTCCACTTCTTAACTAAGCTTTTTTTTTTTTTAATGGGAAACACTTATGAGTCACTGAGTGTCCTTATACAGGTCACACCAATTATATGATTTTATTGTATCAGGTTTGTATGAGCTGTTGTTTTCCTATGAACTTTTATATAGTCAGTTTAAACTACATCTATGGCCCAAGTATAACCAGCTATAGTAACGGAATCTCTAGGACAATTCCATTACCCCATTTAATATGTTTACATCTTGGAAATGATTTAGGCATTATTAGAAAGTGTTGTTTAATAATGTCGAAAAGATAGGTAGGGCTGCTTTTCTTCCTGATTACGTACCCTAGAGCGAGTATAATCACCGCATCTTTAAAAAACAAGCTGTACGAAAATATAAATGCCATAATAAATTCTTTTTGTGGAGCTCACGCAATATCACCACGGTTCTTATTTCAACAATTCTGCCCTTTTAAAGGGGATGGTCCAATTTTAGTATATGAAGTTTTCATTTGATAGAATGCCCTTCACCCAAAAAACCCATCTAGGAAAAGTTTCGCCGAATTCATCCGTTTGAGGTGACAGCTAGCAACGTGACTTTGTGAGTCCCATAGAGTACTGTGTAAACTAATATTGGTCGACCAAAATGGAGTACATTTGTCTCATATACTCCCAAAACCAAAAAAAATCATTTAAGCCCGAAGAATTTACGGGTAAATGCTAGGAAAAATAGTAGCTTTCTTATGATACCAAAATTCGACCACTTTCGGTGAAAATCTGAGCACTCTGGGGACGAGCTATAGCGATATGGGCATGGACCTTAAGTTCATTTAGCAATATATCACTCTTTGCGGCGGCCATCTTGGACGCATACGATGTTTAAGCCCCCTTCAGGCAATTAAAAACTGGTTTGGATCCGTGGATAAAATGTCTATCGTAATGAAATTATAATGCGGTTTTACAGAAAACAATGGAGCCATTTTGATATGCAGTGGCGTAACATTCTCTTTTTGACATGGGGGGGATGGGGTTGCTGAAAATTTTATGAATGAAAAATGGGTTTGCTGAAAGAGATTATATTACTAGACATGTGCGCGCGAAGAGCGCGAAAAATATTTTCCATTTAGAAGCTTAAATCGTTAAAGTCTTGTAATTAGAACAAAATGCGCGCGAAGCGCGGGAAGGAGGGGAGGGAGGGGGGGGGAAAATTTGCATTTTAAACTATTATATTAAAATATGAGTATTTTTGGTCAACAACACATGGAACAGGCTCAAAAACATTGGGGGGGAGATCTATGTTGACCATCCCACCCTCATCAAAATATGGGGGGATATATCCCCAATCCCCCGCGGATTACGGCTATGTTGATAGGGCAGGACACGTAACGTGCAGCTTTTGGGGCGGAAACATACCAATCGAGTCAGGGGGAATCCCCTTTTAAGGTGTATGGAAAAATTAAGCACCTAATTGGTGCAACAAACAAAAAATCTGATGATGGCAGCGTATGGACTACTAAATAACTAGTGTGTATGAGCCCTGTTGCATCCTATCTCCTAAGTGGATCAGCTAACATACTCTCTTAATTCATTACAGTGCAGATATTTGACTATTCACATCAAAGTCACCCAAGCACACAGAGAAAATTTGAACAGCAAAGGAGTAGAAATTGAACCTAACTTCAGTGAAACACAGAAAGTCAACACAGGATATCTAATGTCATCGTACAGTAAGTTGTCTCATTGTGTTACAGCAATTAGTGAGGGTTTGGTGCTAGGGAATGAGTCGGCCTCCTTGCTCAGGAAGCGTACCTTCCAATACCATTGCCGTTGCCTTCCAGTAAGTTGACCAAAATTTAAAAAAAAGATGGAGAAATGGGAGTCATGCCCCCATTTCATATCTTTTCTCCAGTTAAATGCCCTTGGGCAATACTATACGGGCCATTTGATTGGTTTCATAGGGTTATAGTTACTTAGGATGTAATTAATAATCAATAACTAATTGACTGAAAAACATGGTATTTGAACCTTAAAAGATGCATACAGATATTAAAGCAATAACAGCATATTTTTGAAGAGTGCCCCCAATTTCCCAGATATTTAGAGATTTTTGCACAGTTGCATTGGTTATTCAGTAGTTAACAATACATGTGAATGCTAGAGCTCAAAATTCTCTATGTGTCGCAAAATAAGTAACTTTGTAATCAGAATAATTATTATCGGAGATCTCCGATAATAATTCAACGGTTGTTGGAAACGTCCTTCAATATGAAATAGCCCGGAAATTACGCCATGTCTACGCTCATCCATTAGTTGTTCCTTCGGTTCAGCTAGGCAAGTCAAGTTAGAGGTTGTTTTCGTGAGGTGGCACTATTTCCAGGACTATTTCACCATGGACGGACAATAATTACAATCAGGGATCCCAATTCTAATTACAAAATCGCTTCTTTTATGACAAACGCGCATTTTGGAGCTTTACCACTGCAGTATAGTTTACTAGATTAATTACCCACACAACTGTGCAAAAATCTCAAATTATGAAAATTGAGGGCACTTTTGAAAATGTGCTGTTATTGCTTTAAAATATTATAAAAGAAATGGGTTGATTGAGTGATTGATTTTTGATATTTATATAGATTTCAAACTTTATCCACCACAGAAACAGAAGCCAAGGGACAGACAGATCGACTACAGACGTCAGAACTAGAAGCTATTGTCAACAAAGAGGCCCTACTAGGATTAACAGCCAAACACAGACCAGCCAATTGTCTGACATTCTGGGTAGAAGAGAGAGATCTGGAGAGTATAGAACTAGAAGAAGATGACATTGTCAGGATCAAAACTCAGGGAGATGGACCTTTTCTTTGTGAGTGCTTGAATATTTATAAAGAAACATTGATCAAAATGGGATTTTTTTAGAAAACTTAGGTTAAAACAAGCTATTCTACTTTGTTTTAAAATGTTTCAAGAAAACACACTTGCTGCAAGACTGTAAGAAAGTAATCCATTCCTTTTATTGAAACCCACACTACTCAGAATCCCCTCTTGATATCTTACGGTGTGCCCCTAGTGTGTGAGCAAGAGCAGTGGATGATGGCTGTGGTTTGTCATACTCAGTTTGAAAAGCTACATTGTGTTTTTCCCACTAATTTAGAGAGGAAATTCACATTCCCATTTCCTTACGGCGTATTTCGTGATCCTGGCACATTAATTTTTTTTTATTATGGTTCATTAGATATCCTCAAGAAATGTTTACTTCCAAAATTTCAGATGATTCTGATGATGCGTTTTCTTGTTATGAGCAAATGTTTTTTATTATTATAGTGCCCCATAGGCTACTGTGTTGTAATTTCTGTCCGTTTATAGACGAAAAATACAAGTTTGCAAATTCCATCCGATGTAGATCAAATCTGCACGTAAGATTAGGTTTTATACTTAGGCCAACGGTTCAAATGATATAAAAATACTGCAAGTAAATTTGCGTCATCCCCCTGGCAAGATGGCAGTCTGGAACTTGACCTGAGATGACCTTCAACCTTGGTCCATGACCTTTGACATCCACATATGAAGGAACCCCTATCGCACCTTAACCGCAAGTCTGGTTTAAATCGGACTTAAACTTTGAAGGAGATGCGAAAATCAAAAACCTAATCAAACTGGAACTTGATTATGACTTCAGATGACCTTTAACCTTGGTCCATGACCTTTGACATCCATTTCCATATATGAAGAAACCACTATTGCACCTTAACCCCAAGTCTGGTTTAAATCAGACTTAAACTTTTCTTCGGAGGCGCGAAAAACGAAAACCTAACCAAACTGGAACACACACACACAGATATGCACACCCTTCTAATATCCCCCTTTGTTTTTCAAGCCAGGGGATAAAAATCTTGACTTGTTTTAGATAAATGGGGGGGGGGGGGGACAAGGCTGTGAATCTCGAAGTGCCCCTTTAAAGTATTCCAATTACAAAATTGCACATATTTCCAAGGTTTAAGTAGTAAATATTGCAATGTGTGCCAAATATAATGCTTGTTTATTTTTGGATCTCTCTTTTTTTTAAATGATCAACAGACTTTTCCAATTCTGTAATATTCCCTGTTCCATATCAGTCAAATGGTAGGTGTAATATTTAGTATACATTCTAACTACCTGGAACTTCTACATTTTCAGTTTCGGTGGCCAAAGTGGACTCCCAATCACACACAGTAGGCAACTATGCAGGCGGTGAAGTAGTAGGAGCATCGTGGACAGATAAAGTGTTTGCTGCTAAGGACAGAGACTCTCCCCAGCAAACAACTAGCCAAGAAGGCATGGGAGCTGATGAAGATGAGTGGGTAGGTATTATTAGCATATGAATGTGTTTGTTTAGCTATTTATCCTATTCAGCTGAAAGGGAATACATATTTTTTATTTTTGAAATGTTTGCATTTTCCATAGGCCCTATTATATTTTGTTTCACTACACTTTATTTTGAATTGCATCGGTACCAGACTGGTGTCTGTATTTGGTGCTATGCAAATTCTGCTATCATTTATAAGCCAGTATTACAGTCTCCAAACAAGTGATGTAGTTCTTTAATTATCAGTGGCATAACCAGAGGGGGGGGGGCACATGCACCAATTTACAGTAACAATAACATAGGCCTATACTCTACTAATATAATATTATGCTCTTGCCCCCCCCCCCCCAAAAAAAAAAGCTGGTTATGCCACTGATAATTTTGTAAACTAAATTACAAATTGTCAACAATTTAAAATCATCCAATAACTTGATTTATGTTTCAAAGGTAATATTACATAGTTTCATGACTACTATTGACTTTAACTGGATAAATATGAATTTGTAAGAAATGACATAAAAGAAAAAAAATACCCAAAATGCCACTTTGGAGCACTTATACTACAACTACTTACTGTTTGAAACAAAGTTTTCAAATTTTCGAAGTCGGTAGTAACTCCTTCGAGTTGAAACTTTTGTCTTTTCAGGATCTGTGTTCATTTGAAAGAAATAATGTCATCATTGCGGATGTACAAATTCTAGGTTAATAACTGCGCATTTACTTGTGAGAAAAATGGAACAAAAAACCAATCAATGCACTTGCACTGAGATTTTGATGCATCTAATGCACAACCTCTGCAGGAGCGAGTGCATTGAACAAGCATCAAAATTCAGTGCAAGTGCATTGAGCATAAGTAAGTGCACAGTTATTAACCTAATTCATACACAACATAAAAAAAATTGCCGTAATTGGTAATAAAGAGTGCCCAATAAAAAAATAAATCAGTCCAGTGTGATGCCCCTCGTTCGAAAGCACCGTACACAGTACGCGGAGTGCTACTGGACATTCTTAATCCACTTGCGCTACATTCGCGTATTTTGTTAACAGCTTCACTGATTTGCTGCTGCGTAAATACGCAGAGTGTATGAATTGAAATTAACAGTGTACATTGGCAACATACATCCACAACAGTGAACATTGGAAATTTTAGCCTAAAGATAACAACTGTGATTTGTTTCTTTGCTGGTTTTCTTCAGCTTGGTCCCTCTTGTAACAAAACTGTATTAGTTTCCATCACAAATCTGTACACTTCAGAGCAATTGTGACAAACAAAAAATTACTTTTTGTGAATATGTCTGCAACAGAAGTGCTTTTGTGATTTGTCATGCAAACAGAGAATAGGATTGGAATTTAATTTTCAGGTCTTATACTGCTATCAAAGATACTGTACTGACCCTAGTATAGTCCCACCTGTTTTTAACCTGACATTAGCTTGAATATAGGGGGTGGGATTATAATGGGATCTCTAGACTCCATGAAACACTCGAGCATCAACATTTCAGTCTTTCAGAGCTAAACTTATTTAAGATATTTTCCAGCATCAAATGAGGTATGTGGTCAACAAAGAGCTGTAAATGAACTGAAGCATGAACCTAATTAATTTTGTAAAGAATATCACAAGAAGATAGTACCAAAACAGTAATGATTATAACAAAAATTGCATGCAACTGCCTTCCAGCAAAAAAGATTACGGGGGGATTGTAATATGATTTTCTACTATACTTCAGATTCTTTCAAAACTGGGGTGGGATTATAATCTAGGATGGGACTATACTCGGGTCAGTACGGTACTTCAGATACTGAATAATTTAGAGTTCTGGATCCTCACAGTCTCTGAAATGTACATCAACAACTATGGAATTACCCATGAATGGTATCGTATTTAGAGAATGTATGTGGTAATGTGAGTAATAATCATGATTTTTTTTGTTGCTTTCTGTTTTATATTCTAGGATGACTGACTGGAATGTGCCTTACCTTCAGTGTCTTCCACTAGACTACAACAGCTACACTCAAGTTTACACTATGGCAACTCTTACATGACTATTGCTTATATACCAGAAATTTATGTATTTTATTTTGTTCCAAACTAGAGATTCTATGTATAAAACAGTTATGTACTTTTTAAACGGTATTTCAAGCCCTGGATTTTTTTTTTTTTTACTTCTTGCCTCCTTTGTAACATTATTGATAAAGTTATTGTGAAATATATAGTTTAGAATATTTTTTAGAGCATATGCCAAATGAAAACTTCTAAAAGTAGTTAATCAATTAAATGGGCCCAGGTTTGATATATCTTGTGCAATCCTAGCACATCTATAACTCCGACGACCTAAAAAATCCGAACAATATAAAGTACTGTATTAAAAAGGTAGTGGATTAGGGAATCTATAATATAGAATGCAATTGGAGCGTTGTTCGCGTAATGTGTTTGCTATGAACGTGTCGTAATGCAGTGATAGTAACAAGCCATGATGTGGAAGTTTGAGAGATTTATCCAGCTGGCTTGGCGCATTCATTTGAAAGCAAGTTTGAGCATGTTGATGGCCATTTCAACATCGTTCAGATTTTTTAGGCGGGGAGTATACTTTTATGTTGAGTTAAAGGGGCATTTCGTGATCAACAACCTCGTCCCCCGACTTACCTGAAAAAACTTGAGATTTTTATATCATCTGAACCGTTAGCCTTAGTAATCCATGTGTACCAAATATTACGTGAAAATTTGGTCGTATTTGTAAGAAATTCGCGATTTTGTATTTTCTGTCCATAAACGGACAAAAATTACAGCACAGTGGCCTATATGGTACCGTGGGAAACAAAGAATTGCTCATAACACAAAACTGCAATATTGGAATCAACTCAAATTTTGTGAATAAGCTTTTCTCAAGGATATCTAGCGAACCATGAATAAAACTGAAGGTGCTGGATTCACGAAATGCATCTTTAATTGAGTGTGAATCAGCAAAGACTATTATGCAAAACAGATGCACACACACACTGTACCAATCAACTTGGAAGGGAGATGAGATCTGATGAGAATATAGAGTAACCATAATTTCATTGTGTGTAGAAAACTTAATTCTAACATTTCAGAGGTTTATGAAAGTAAAAAGACCATAAAAACCTGTTTTGAAATTGCTTGCATGTGTTTTCAAATAGTAAATAGTACACAACTTTGGTTTTGAATTCATCCACTCTTACCGGAGCTTCCACCCACAAACCTTCCTTATTTTTTTGTACACTTGCACCACACTTGGATATCTATAATTCA
>JAMKCH010065795.1:0-54990 GCA_023653785.1 Ophioderma brevispina
CATTTTAAATTTTTTTTTTTACATCTTTTAAACCCAATGTGGCAAATTTTTCATATAATATACCTAAAATATGTGTGTACAACATTAGTCTAGAAGCAACTAGAAACATGCATTTGGGACACATGAACCCTTATCAAGAAAGTTTTTATTTAACATGCCTTAAATCCAAGATGGTCACTTATAGGGCCATTGTCACTATCATTAGCCAACGCTGCATTTTTTCTTAAACCTACATATTAATGAGAGCAACATCAATAGCCAAACCTGACGATATTTCAAGAATCTACACATATATCTCCATAGTTTGTTGTTTTTGCATAAGGAAATTTGAATACATACTATTAATGAAGCAACTAGATAAAAATGAGTTGTGTCCAAAGGTGTTTATCATTTGGGTTGTGTAAATATGATTGAAAAACACAATGAATAATAGTATGGTCATTTTATTTGAAGACAAATTTTACAGGTAACGAAATTGGTAAAAGTATATAGCTTGCGTATAAATATATTGGAGTTTATCTGTTTTATCAAAATTGCAATGTTTTGTGTATACAAAATTAAGTTTTTCCTCAGACTACCCGCCCAAGTATCTGGCTTTTATTCATATTAGTACAATTTAAATGGTAGAATGAGTTTCTTGGGTCAAAGAGTGTATCCATAGTTGCTTCATTTGTATTTATATTAAAATTCCGAAATGCGTATACATGACTGTAGGTATGAAAAATTGCCATTTTTTGAATTGATTTTTTGCTCGTGCTTATAGAAGCCACAATTAGCTGCCATCTTATTTGAGTAGTTTTTTTAAAACATGAAATGTAAATATGAGTCCTTTGGGTCCAAAGGATGCATCGAATGGTTTATTTTGTTAAAAAAATATGATGATGACATGGATCTATGTGAAAATCATTTCAGATTTCCTGTATCAGTTATACTCACTGTGCCGCCATCTTGGTCCACAGCATGTAAGCCAAAACAAAATAGTTGGAATGTTTGTTTCTTATGTCTTAAGTATTAAATACAACTTGTACTGTCCAATAAGTTTAACAATTCAGGTAGTTGTCTAAATTACCAGTTTTTAGCTTTTAAGAGCGCTTCGGTGGCCAAGTGGCCGCAATCTTGGATTTGAGGTTGTTAACAAAAAATGTAAAGATGTGGGTTCCTAATACCACAAAAAGAATTACCATTACACCTTTTAAAAAAAATTTGAAAATCATATTCTCATGTTCTTAATTAGTTGTTTATGTAGACCATTTTATTCATAAAACATGAGGCTTTGTTGTGCGGCCAATTTTTGGACGCCATGTGGATGTTAACAGGGTTTTACACCGGTTAAGTTTTTTATTTGTTTCAATTGGGGACTGCTATAATTGGAATTAGCTGTTTTTTGGAAACTCTTTTGGTATTGGGAAAAATATTTGTGTATTGTTTGTTCAAATTTTGGACCTCCATTATTTTACGTGCAAAGATTAATTCCACAATTATAATGGGAAAATGTGTGTTAATTGGGCGGCCATCTTGGATGTGACACTAAAAACACGTTTTTTTTAAAAAAAAAACAATCCAAAAGATATGGTTTTCAATAAGTTTCATCCAAAAAGGGGGAACAAAAAGGGAAAAATCAAGTGGGAAATTTTGCTTTAACCAGGAAAAAAAAAAAAACACCAACGACGGGCTGGATGTAATGACATAAAGGCATTAACACTAAGGAAAGCAAAAGAAAAAAAAAAAAAAACATTTGAAAACGAGGAAGAAGAAAATCAACACTGAGGAACATTCGAGAAAGAAGATAGAGAAAAAAAAAGGAGGTTTGATTAACTGGTCTAACCACGAGTGATCACATTTTAGAAGCTGAAAATATCAGGGGCATTTTTGATGAACAACCGTGAGAGGTTGTTATTAAAACCCCACGCCTTCCTTTTAAACTACCCCCTGGGACCAAAAAAAGGTTCTAGTTTTGAACAACGTTTTTAGGCATGGATCTAACGGGTTTCGGGCTAAAATTTTTACACAGGTTTAAAGTTAGTTTAACATGCTTTGAGAATTGCGTTTATTTTTAGCGGGGCAGTTTAAATTGCGATTTACCAGTGATTGCGTAACATCGTTTTGAGGAATACGGGCCTAGTTTTTACAAGGTTTATTACTGGGTAATTGAACCAAACTTCCGTAGAGTAAGGATTTAAAGACAAGAGCAGGAGGAAAAACAGCACCTGCGTACTTTAGCATGCCTTGAGTGTGTACTCATCAGTCAAACTTGGAATGTTTTTTTTTTAAACATGTGATGCCACAACAAATGCCTGAATAAACTATGACAATCACTTATGACAATTGGTCATCTCATTATTTCAACCAAACGGAAGTTTCTTAGAGCTGTTTTGGAGGAGAACTTTGTTATATGGATCTGAGACATAGACCTTGAAGAAAGAGCTACACCAGGCCTCTTATACGAGTACAACAGATCTGGCGTAAGCACATGACCAAAAGCACAGATATATGAAGAAGCCCACAATTTCATCTTCTGTTGCTCAACGCTAACGCTAACGCCGAACACGATTCACCGGTCACTGGGCGATTATCAGTGGTCTTCTGGACGTCCACATGTTGGCGGTTACCAAGCCCAAACAGGGTTGGACCTTAACTACATTGATATGATTGCTCGAGACGTCAGCAGATCCATCTTGACATCCCAACTTAAGACGGACAGGACATATGGCACTACATGGTGAACGGAATCTTCGGCTGCGGCTGGTAGCCTATACGGCGGTACACCTGTCTACCACGGCAGCTACTGCTCTGCAAGATAGAGCTTCCAAAGTACGCAGTATAGCTCTACAATGATATGCTACTACTACCTATCCATGACTACCCTGTAGTTCCTCACTAGTGGGAGAGAAGGCGCATTTGGTGTAGACAGTACGGAGTAGATTATACAGCTACCCACGTAGCTGACGCCACGCACGCCATTTGATAGTGGAAGAAATTAGGGCCGCTGCCTATACACTTGGTTCTTTTTTAGCAATTTTAAAGAAACTTTAGAAACATCATTACGAAATTCGAATGGGACATCAAAAAACCCATATTTCCGCATAATAAACAATGCAAATGCAAAAAAAAGTGGTCATGAGAAATACCACGCGCACGCTCGCGAGCCGTTAAATACAGTGTCCGTGTGACTGAGTTTCCTACCATCCATCTATCTATTGTGTTCTCCATTGGTGCGTATGCCATCATTTGTTTCAGCACTGTACCCAAATGGCCTCGTCTAAAGGGTCACGGTTTTATTCCGTACATGTTGCTATGGTAGCTAGGACCTCTCTCATGGGGGACACTTCAGTTTCTTTACCACCTGTGTAAACCACAGTAGCTACTCTGCGAGGGGGAGACGACCGCTTTGTATACACATCCGTCTATGCGGCAAAAAAACGGGGAATCTGGCCGGTGGAGTAAAGTCTATGGGTAGGTAATAGTTTTTTAGTGGGTTAGAAGGGGGTCGCGTGCACCACACTAATAAATTCGATCGATGTCTCTATATCAGAAAAAAAAAGCGCGTAGAAAACGATAGCTATGCTAAAAAATTCAAAAATTGTTCCAATCTACATTTTTCATGTAAATTTATGCAAAAGCAGGATCGCTCATCTTTACAGAAAAACATATCTCAACAACCAACAAATGATGTTTCTGGAGGCATCGTGAACGATTGTCGGTCATATTTTTATTATATCTCGCTTCGGATCCAAGAGGGCCAACATGGCCGATCCAACGATCTGTAAAACAACAAAACAATATATACCTGTAATATTAATTGTTATAGTCAAAAATAATCATATAATTATAAATTAGTAAGAGTATGTATGTTTGGCACCACAAGAAACTCATATATATCTTGTTTGTATGATACTCAGTCGTAGAATTCCAAAGCAACGACATAATTATCACCATCAATAATCTTTTGAACCCATGAAAAGTGCCTTTGTAAACTAGATGTCAGTCTCACATCATAATAAAGTCTAATTAAAGGTAGGATATATATGCGTTGACATTAACACACAGCTGAGCAAATTTTGTTTGTTTAAAATTTTAAGATGGGGTCAATGTGGCCACATTCAAAGAATTTAAACCCTAACAATATCCTATTTTGTCGTATATCTAGACTTAGCACCCAGAAAGAATGATAAAAGTGCAAATTGTGTAATATGTATAATAATAGATTAGTAACACAAAATCTATTTTTTGTTCGAGTAGTATTCTTAAACACAAGAGCGGCTAATAAAGCCGCTTACAAGATTGTTGCCAGTCGGGGAGATAGCAGCCATCTTCATTTTTAAAATAAGTTAACCAAAAAATACCGCTTGGGTTTGAATTGGTTTAAACGCACCATTTCTAATACTTTACATTACATTTCATCCTAATTGGGACAATACAATATATACAGTAATTTCTAAGTTTTAACATATTCGAAGGCGGACAATTGGCCGCCATATTAATGTTAAATTATACTCACTAAGCAAAAAAGGCAGATATGAGTTTGAATAGTCCGAAAGACATATATTCCTTAATTTATTTTCTCATTTTATGATCTCCTCTATACGGACTAAAATAATAACAGGCATTTAAGCACTTTTTTTTGTAGATCTTTGAGGCGGCATGTTGGTACCCTCTTGGTAAATCAATGATAACAAACAATACAAATATACACGGCAAGCGGTCATATAGGGCTCTAGAAGAATATTGTTTGTTTTTTGTTGTTGAGATAGGTTGAAAATTATATTTGTCTGTAATGGCCGATCCTAATTTGCATAAATTTACCTAACAATGGCACGTGGGACATTTTTGTAATTTTTTTAACATAGCTAATCGTATCTACGCATTTTTTTTTTTGTATGACATCTGATAGAAATTGATTTGGGGGGGGGGTGCACGAGATCCCCTTCTACCCACTTAAACTATATGATAAAAAAAATGTCTACTCGGTGGTAGCACTGACCTATACACGGATAGCGAGGGCTGCCGCACAGTTGAATGGTCAGCCGAGTGTCACAACAGGATAGCGCTTTTTCTAATTGGCGGAAACAAGGGGGGGGGGGGGGGGGGGGGAAAAAAATATACTGATGGGCACAGATCCACCGCAGATGTGCATTGTTATACAAAATTCTTTACTTTGACAAGGTGTATGCATGTTTCCCGCCATATTACAAAGGTAGAAATGTAAGTTCTGTTGTGACACTCGGCGACTCAGACCCGCTAGAGGTCAGTGTAGAGGTCAGTGAGTGGTAGCTGCGTGGTAACTCACATGAAGAAATTGGCCGTGCAGTACCCGGGAGAGAAAAAGAGAATGAGGATAATTGATTTAAAGCGAGGCTAAGGTCCAGAAGAGTTGTGAGTACTGTAGGTTTGGGTCTGAATTCTCTAGGTTCCTCCTTATAGGATTTCGTGAATATAGGTTATTCAGGTACTGGTCAGAGCATTGCAATCAAACACCACGCCCAAAGGGGATCGTACGAATCGGGCAGCTAACACCACGATATTGTCATCCTTTTTAAGTTGTGTAACCATAGGTAGGGCCCTTGGGGTCGCCCATAAATACGGTAAAAGACATTGAGTGGTCAGGCCTGGCTTCTTTAATTTAGAAGACATGCTAAAAGGTGCCCCACCACAAACCTTGCTATGTTGGATTTAACCTAATGTCTGTAAAGATGTCTCTATTTCTGTGATATTTGATCTAAAGGAATCCTTTATCAATTGGTAACTAAAATTATTAAATATACGCTATAAAACAATTATTTGAAAACATATGGAGTGGTTTCAGAGAAAGAAAACGACTGATCTAACCATTAAAACGAATTCAAAGCAGATCCTGGCGTAAGCACATGACCAAAAGCACATTTATGGAGATAGCCCTCCAATCTCATCTTCTGTTGCTCAACGCTAACGCTAACGCCGAACACGATTCACCGGTCACTGTGCGATTGATCAAGTGGTCTCTGACGTCACATGTTGGAGGTTACCAAGCCCAAACAGGGTTTGGATCCCCTTTAACTACATTGATATGATTGCTCGAGACGTCCAGCAGGATCCATCTGACATCCCAACTTAATGACGGACAGGGACAATATTGGCGCTACATGGTGAACGGAATCTTCGGCTGCGGCTGGTAGCCTATACGGCAGGTACACCTGTCTACCACGGCAGCTACTGCTCTGCAAGATAGAGCTTCCAAAGTACGCAGTTATTAGCTCTACAATGATATGGCTACTATACAGTACCTATCCCAATGACTACCCTGTAGTTCCTCACTAGGTGGAGAGAAGGCGCATTTGGTGTAGACAGTACCGGAGTAGATTATACAGCTACCACGTAGCTACTCCACGACGCCATTTTGATAGTGGACGAAATTAGGGCGCTGCTATACACTTGGGTTCTGTTTAGCATTTTTAAATAATACTTTAGAAACATCATTGCGAAATTCGAATGGGACATCAAAAAACCCATATTTCCGCACATCTAATAAACAATGCAAATGCAAAAAAAAATTGGTCATGAGAAATACCACGCGCGCTGAGAGCAGTAACTACAGTGTCCGTGTGACTGAGTGTCCTACCACCCACCTGTCTATTGTGTTCTCCATTGAGTGCTGTATGCATCATTTGTTTCAGCACTGTACCCAAATGGCCTCGTCTACAAGGTCCATGTTGCTATGGTAGCTAGGACACTCTCTCATGGGGGACACTCAGTTTCTTTACACCGGTGTAACCACGTAGCTACTCTGCGACGGGGGAGACGACCGCTGTGTATACACTATCCGTCTATGCGGCAAAAATAAACGGAATCCTGGCCGGTGAGTATACGTCTAGTGGGTAGGTAATAGTTTAGTGGGTAGAAGGGGGTCTCGTGCACCCCCCTGAAATAAATTTCTAATCGATGTCTCTATATCAGAAAAAGCGCGTAGAAAACGATTAGCTATGCTAAAAAATTCAAAAATTGTCCCATCTACCATTTTTATGTAAATTTATGCAAATCAGGATCGCCATTACAGAAAAACCATATCTCAACAACAAGAAAACACAAAATGCTGTTTCTGAGGCATCGTGAACGCTTGTCGGTCATATTTTTATTATTATCTCGCTTCGGATCCAAGATGGCAGCCAACATGGCCGATCCAACGATCTGTAAAACATAAAAACAATATATACCTGTAATATTTAATTGTATAGTCAAAATTATTAAATAATATTATAAATTTAGTAAGAGATGTATGTCTTTGACCACAAGAAACTCATATATATCTTGTTTGTATGATACTCATTCTTAGAATTCAAAGCAACGACTAATTTCTCACCATCAAGAATCTTTTGAACCCATGAAAATTGCCTTGTAACTAGATGTCATCTCACAATAATAATAAAAGTCTAACTTAAAGTATGATATATATGCGTTTGACCAGTATAAACACACAGCTGGCAATTTTGTTTGTTAAAATTTAAGATGGCGGTCAATGTGGCCACATTCAAAGAATTTAAACCCTAACAATTATCCTATTTTGTCGTATATCTAGACATAGCACCCAGAAAGAATGATAAAGTGCAAATTGGAATATGTATAATATCATTAGTAACACATAACTGCTATTTTTGTTCGAGTAGTATTTCTTAAATACAAGATGTCGGCTAATAAAGCCGCTTACAAGATTTTTGCAGTCGGGGATATTAGCCGCCATCTTCATTTTTAAAATAAGTTAACCAAACAAAAATACCAGCTTTGGGTTTAAATTGGTCAAACGCACATTTCTCATACTTTAATTTACATTTTCATCCTAATTTGAGGACAATATAAAGTAATTTCTAAGTTTTAACATATTTCGAAGGCGGACAAATTGGCCGCCATATTGAATGTTAAATATACTCACTAAGCAAAACAGGCAGATATGAGTTTCTAATAGTCGAAGACATATATTCCTTAATTTATTTTCTCATTTTATGACTATACGACTAAATAATACAGGCATTTAGCACTTTTATACTTTGTAGATCTTTGAGGCGGCCATGTTGGCTACCATCTTGGATCCGAAGCAAAACAACAATACAAATATACACGGCAAGCGGTCATAAGGGCTCTAGAAGAATAATTTTTGTTTTTTGTTGTTGAGATACGGTGAAAATTATATTTTTCTGTAATGGCGATCCTAATTTGCATAAATTTACCTAAAAATGGCACGTGGGACATTTTTTTTAATTTTTTAACATAGCTAATCGTATTCTACGCATTTTTTCTGATATAGAGACATTGATTAGAAATTGATTTCGGGGGGGGGGGGGTGCACGAGACCCCCTTCTACCCACTTAACTATATAATACATGTCTACTCGGTGGTAGCACTGACCTCTACACATGGATAGCGGGCTGCCGCACAGTTGAATGGTCGCCGAGTGTCACAACAGGAAGCTGCTTTTCTAATATGGCGGGAAACAATGAATATACCTGCTGGTGCACATATTCCACGCAGATGTTCTATTGTTATACAAAATTCCTTTAACTTTGACAAGGTGTATGCATTGTTTCCCGCCATATTACCAAGGTAGAAATGTAAGTTCCTGTTGTGACACTCGGCGACTCAGACCCGCTAGAGGTCAGTGTAGAGGTCAGTGAGTGGTAGCTGCGTGGTAACTACCATGAAGAAATCGGCCGTGTAGAGAGAAAACAGAGAATTGAGGATAATTGATTTTAAATAGCGAGGCTAAGGTCCAGAAGAGTTGTGAGTACTGAGCGTTTGGGTCTGAATTCTAGCGTTCCTCTTATCAGGATTTCGTGAATTATAGGATATTCATGTACTGGTCAAGAACATTTGCAATCTTTAAGTAACACCACGACAACGGGAATCGTCGATATAGGGCAGCTAACACACGATATTGGTCCATCCTTTTTAGTTGTGTAACCATAGGTATGGCCCCTTGGGGTCGCCCATAAATACGTAAAAGACAGTGAGTGGTTCAGGCCTTGCTTTCATTATTTAGAAGACATGCTAAAAAGGTCACCTTGCTTATGTTGACTTTCACTAGTCTTTAAAGCATCCAGTCTCTATTTTTCTTGTGATATTTGATCTTAAAGGATTCCTTTATCAATTGTAACTAATATCATTATAAGCCTATATAAACAATTATTTTGAACACAATGGAGTGGTTTCATGAGGGGGAAAACGGAAATTATTACTAACAATAAAAACGAATTAAAAGCAACTTTATCTGACCATGCGCTATTGAAATTCGCGCTACTGTATTTGGGGATAGTATTTGTGTTATGCGATACGGCCGGCACAGTAAGCGTAATGCATCTTACAAAATGATTGTTTCATAAGGGTATGTCCTATGGCTGTTATGACATAAACGGTACTTGGCAAGCCATAAAGGCCAAACGTATTGCTGCAACGCGTTGCGAGAAATAGTAGCAACGCGTTGCGGACATTTCGGCAACGCGTTGCGACATGTCAGCAACGCGTTGCGGTGTCGGCCATCAAAAATCATGGAATTTATGTGAAGTATTTCAAAAAATAGCCCACAAACGAGTTTGCTAGAACTTTGCAAGCGTTGCAAACCTCACAACGCGTTTGCGAGGCTTCACAACGCGTTGCAAGCTTGCAACGCGTTGCTAAGGGTTAACAAGCCATAATGGACATTAACGTATTGCGCCATCGCGTTGGGAGAAAGGCACAACGCGTTGCGACATTTCGGCAACGCGGTGCGACATTTCGGCAACGCGTGCGACATTTCAGCAAGCGTTGCGACATTTCAGCAACGCGTTGCGTGTCGGCCAATCAAAATCAATGACTATATGTGACGTATTTCAAAATCAAATTTCACAACGCGTTGCGACCTTCACACCGCCGTTGCAAACCTTTCACAACGCGTTGCGGCAAACCGTGATGACCCTTATGCATTCACAAGGCGTTGTGAAGTTTGCAACGCGTGGTGAAGCCCGCAACGAGTTGTGATGGCTTGCAACGCGTGTGAAGCATAAGGGCATAACGTATTGCCGCAACGGCGTTGTGGATCATTTTGAAATACGTCACAGAAATCATGATTTTTATTGGCGACGCCGCAACGCGTTGCCAAATGTCCGCACACGCGTTGCTACTTTCTCACAACGCGTTGCTGCAATACGGTTATGACCCTTGTGGGTTGTGGACCTTCGCAACGCGCTTGTAAAGCTCACAACGCGTGTGAATCTCCACGCGTTTGTGGAGGCTTGCTTGAACGCGTCTGTGGTTTCACAACGCGTTGAGAGATACTTTGCAACGCGTTGTGGTCTATTTTTTTGAATACGTCACAGAAATTCATGATTGTGATTGGCCGACACCGCAAGGCGTTGCTGAATTGTCGCAAGCGTTGCCGAAATGTCGCAAAGCGTTGCCGAAATGTCGCAACGCGTTGCTACTTTCTCGCAACGCGTGCGGCAATACGTTATGGCCTATGGATTGCCATAAACGTGCCGGTCGTATCGCATAACACGTTATACACTAGCGCGATTTTTAAATAGCACATGGTCAGACTAGATGGTTTTTAATTCATTGTTAGGGTTATATAATTCCGTTTTTCTATGAAACCACTCGATATGTGGTCAATAATTATTTTATAGTGTATATTGTTTAATATTATTCGTTGTACGGGTTCTCCTTTAAGGGTAATTTTTTTTCTATCAAGTTGGCAAAGAAACTGTTGATACCACTAACTTTCAACATTTGTTGTTACCGTATCAGCGTGTAGCTCTAGTCATTTCCCATTGGAGTGGGACATTTCGTCTGCTAATATTCATATTAAACAAATGTGTTATTTGTGGATATTTGTAAAGATGTAGAGTTTCTATTTTATTAAATTTTTATGTGTTGAAATTTAACGAAAGCTAACACTTGGTAAATTTGGATTGTTTTATACGGGAGAGAGCATTGGTTGCCACTTTCCAAGAAAATATGACCAAAGCGGTAGGTTGCATGGAGTGTAAAACTACACATCTTCTTCCCTTACTAATATAAGAAATTCAATGTATGTGTAACTACAATAGTCAAAAGCAAATAATAAGACAAATAGTAAAATAGGTAATGTATATCATTAATGTTCCAAACTCAATCTTTTTTTCTGCAAAAGATAGAAGAAAAGTATGTTCATCTTTTGAACGATACCTTATTTCAAAACACTTTATAATTTTGCAAATTGTTTCACATAGTTGCTTAGATAGCAAAATGTATGCTTATTTTTCTTTAATATGCAAATGTCTGCCCCCACACATTGTGAGCATCCTAATGATAGTTAAAAGTACCATTATGCTTTCATTCATGTACAAATAGAATTTACAAATATATATATATACACATGACACGCCTTTCCCTTGAGGCTCAAAGCACGTAAAGCGCCAAAGACAAGTCTGGCAGCCTAATTTCTTTAATATGCAGATTGTTTTCTCTAATATGCAAATATCTGCAACCGCAGCTGCAACCACGCATTATGGACATCACAAACCTGTCACGAAATATATTCAAATAATTTTCTTTAATATGCAAATGTTTCAAACCACAAATTAATAAAATCACAAAACTGCTGCAAAAACAATTTTCTTGTGGTCACGTTTGAAAATTCTTTATCTACACTAGCATCTGTATATCGATCGGCAGTCTGACTCTGGGAACAGACCTCAACTGACATCCACTGAAACTACTCTGATTCTGGTTGAAATACAACAAAAAGGTAGGTCTATTCAAAACAGGTATACACTGAAAACATTATTTCGTCAAACTTGCTGGAAAAGTCGTCAAACAGGGGTTATAAATTAGTCATGCAAGTGAATTTCCCCTTGTTCGTCGATTGACGATATTTGCGGGCGCATGACAAACGAAAACAAATGCAGGACAAATTAATTTAGTAACTGTACGAATTACAATCTGCGAAGGACGAGTTTGAACGATTGACAAATGTACTTTACGTTAATTGACAAATGCACATTGTCATGAGCCAAGGTCAAGACGAATGTAGGCATGACAAGCTATGTTGACAAACTTCTTTGAGCACGCCTAACCATATCTGAGAGTTGACGAATTTGCATGATCAACGATACCGTATACAACGGGTTTCCGTATCTTCAAGAAGGGGTGTGACGCTATCACCAAACTCTGTTTGCAGGCGATCACTCATCGTGGCGGCGGGAGTTCTCAAAGAAGGGAAAGGTATTTACAAATAATTATGTATTATTTTATTTACCAAACTTATAACCATTAAATCATTCATTGTTCAGAGATCTGGTATTCTATGGTATACACGTTGAGTTATATATCAATAACTACTTATTGATTTTATCTGTAACGTTAAAGGGGGATTGTCCGATTTAAGTATATAAAGTTTTCATCTTGATAGAATGGCCTTCACCCAAAAACCCCATCTGTAAAGTTTTGCGCCGATATTTCAATCCGTTTTGATGTGACAGCTAGAAACATGATTTTGTGAGCCCATAGAGTACTCTGTAAAACTAATATTGGTCGACCAAATTAGAGTACACTTTCGCTCATAACTCCCAAACCAAACATCATTTAGCCCTAAGATTTCAGAGGGTAAATGAGAAAAATAGTAGCTTTCTTCTGATACCAAAATATCGACCACTTCGGGTAAAATCTGGGCTTCTGGGGACGAGGCTATTAGCGATCGGGGCATGGACCTTTAAAACAGAAATAAAGAAATACTTATGAGACTATTCTTATACTTGTTTTGGCATGGATTATTTAATTGTGTTGAGAAAGTCGTCATACTAGACCGTTTTTCATGACTAATTATAATTCGTCATTCAATACTTGTATGACGAATTCCATGACAATTATAGTTTGTCATACTAGACCATTTTCATGACAACTTTTTATTTGTCAATTGATGAAATAATGTTTTCAGTGTACATCTCGCGATCATCACATCTAAGTGAGCGTCATGTAGGCCATATCAATTTGTAACTATTGTTTATCGGATAGGGGGCTGTCTGGACCAGGTGATCCACTACCTAAGGCAAAAAAAAAAGAAATGATGTCCTCATCCGACCGACACTAATTTTGAAAATCAGGAAAAAGGTGTTTTTTCCCTTTAACTGTGCAAAAGAATACCGACCCTAATTTTGAAATATTCCTATTCTTTTTTTCAATTTTAACTTTCTGAAATGTAAAAAAGATGATGCTTAAACAGTTTATTAGCATGTTATTTGGGTTTCGTAATGTACAAAGATGCATTTTTTAGTAAGAATCAAGTTGAATTTTAGTGTTTGATTAACTTATTAATACAAACAAACATGTTTCAATACAGTTTGCTATTGACATTAATTTTTTTTTTCCGACCGACCGACCTAACTCTAAAGAGTCATCTATGGACAATCAAACAATTTTTTTGGCCTAACTATACTACCGTCTGGCCTTATAATATAAACATGACATAACTTTAAAAAAATCTTTAGAAGTTGTATGCTGTAATGTGCACGTGTATGTCTTCATATTTTGTTATTATCAAGAAAAAAAACATTATTTCTCTTGATACATGTTCTTTTGTAAAGGCATCTCGAGAAGCACTTACTTTCTTTCTCAGACGACAGCGTCAGGCAGTCAGGCGGGGAGTTTGACTAGGGCCGTACATCTGTACGAATTCGTTATAAAGTACCGATGCTTATGAATTTGATACCAGTGGATAGCTATGGTCTTCCTCTTTCCATTGATACCAAAATAAGTATATACCAAAATATCTAGTATGGCGTCACAATGACGTCATCAATTACCGGGTGGGCAAAATTGGCATTTTCCTTTCCACAGAAAATAGGCCATAATGTACATAATATTTTCAAAAATGAACCATAAAATATCATTGGGTGGTAACCACCCCCTTACCCTTCGACTTTGACGTCATACCCTAACCCCGGTGAAGGTGCTACCTTCACATTTCTTTTGCTAAAATGACCAGAAAGGATGAGAGAATGATTACCTAGAAGGTTTTTACGAAAACTTTTGGCATTTTAGCGCACCGAAGCAAAGTTCACTGGGGGTGGCAAAATTGTTTTCCATTAAAACACTGGTATTTTACATTTTAAAAAAGAAAGTAATGATTGATATATGCTTAACGTATCTGAGGAAAAATTGACAATCACCGCAAAAAGTGAAGGTAGCGTTATTTTTTGTTAGATCTAGGGGTAATTCCCCTTAAAACAAGGTAGGGGTCCACTTCGTGATTTTCTTTTTCATAAGTGCAATTAAATACAATTAAGGGAGATATATGATGAAAAAGGATAAATGTCCAGCAAAGATCTGATTATTTCAAAAGTACTCATAAGGTGTTTTTGAACGTATTAGGGGGGATACGATGGGCCGTATGCGTCTTAGGCCTACGCCTATGCCTGTCTATTCAAAATCACTCCCCTGTGACGAAGTAAGTATGTTGATGGAGCGTATGTGAGTATGTGACGACTGGAGACGTAAAATACGAATGCGGGGATAGATCATAAGAGTAAAAAAAAATCATATTCATCATGATGATGTGGCAAGAGAATTGAGAAACTGATTTCATTGAACAAGAAAACTGTAACTTGTAATATTATCGACTTCTTTTGACAAAATACAACATCATGTCACTATCACAACTCCATTTTTCTGGTGCCAAATGATAAAATGTAATTGTCAATTCACATTATAATCATGTTATCTTTCACCACCAAACAAGCAATTACCGGGGTATAGGTAGGACACATGATCGTGATGGATGGGGTAGTAACACAGAGCTGGAATAATAAACCAAGAGGGGAATCGCGCGTGTTATTGAATAGGCCAGCAGCGTAACCGTTTTCTCTCACACCTCGCGCGCCATCCTTGCTGTTGCGCAACCAGCTGCGAGTTATCGGCTGTTACTGCACAGCACACGCACCTAACAAATCTGTGCGTAACGCGTATGTTATCAATGTTGCATTTCCCCAGTGTACCATTGTCCGATCGACCGCCCCCCTTTTTCTGCATATTTTTGCGAAAATCAATCGAGGAAGAAAACCATGCACTTAAAAGATTCCTGCATTCCTAATGAACAAAAAGTTCCGATGACCCCTGTTAATTTTGCTAGGAAAAGAGATATTTGAGGCCGAGTGATAGCATGTGGGGATCGGTTGTTATTGTTGTTTTCACTCGCTAAAGTGGGACGAACGTAAAATACCGCGTGTTCATAAATATGCATTAAGGATTTTCCAAATACGACGATACGTAAACCAAATATGGTGGTGCCCAAAACTATGATAATGAAGTGCGTATGCTCATTATAATACTTTTGGGCACCTTGATTTTGGTTACGCTGTTTCGGGAGAATCTTCGGGTCTGGGTTATATTTACGTCGTTGGGTAGTAACCACTCCCCCTCTCTTTTGTATCAACATGTCGCAGATACCTGATATTGGTACCGACGGATAGCTATGGCCCTCTTCTGTCCATTGATAATAAAATAAATGAGTACCAACATACCTAATGCCTATATTACGTCAGAATGACGTCATAAAGTTCGCATTGCAGCAAAACCGTGAATTCCCATAGACACAGACTGTAAACAGAATTGGCGAAATTACAATTAGTCACCAAAAAGGTGCGTCGTTTTTGCTCTAAATAGTGGTTGGTTGGAAAAAAAAGATCATCAAAGTCATGTGATTGTGTGCATTTTCAATGACAACAAATAATAAAATGGCGATTGAAAAGAAAATGCTTTCTGTTAATTTAGAAAAAACGTTGACCACCTTATAGTGGTTTCGCTGCTTTACATGGTGTTGCCTTGTATTATTTCTAATCTACTGCGAATTACGAAGTTGTTGTTCAATGCGCCCATATTACAATTAGAAGTTGTTTATGAGGTTCAGCATATTTTTAAAATATAAATGGACATAATAAACATTTTTCTTCTTTTAACAGGCAGCCATGGCCAAACATGTGACGTGTTTTGCAGTGTGGTTTCCTTTAGCCATGTTCTTATTCTCTTTTGTGGCTGAAGTTGCTGCGGAATGCGATAGTAAGTTACATATCGTCGTTGGGCATGAAAAAGCTCCTTTGTGCATTGGACCTTCGAAATCAATAGCTTCAACGTGAAAATGGACTCCATTTTCATAACCTCAAAAAGTCCTCTATATTCACCTCGAATTGTGTTTTAAACTATATAAGGCAATTACTTCAAAAACTAGATTTCGCTTTAGCCCAAAATCAAATTTTGTTGCAGACATTTCTGATGAGAAATGTAATTATGCTTATAAGAAGTTTTGAAAATAGGGCCCATTTTCAAAGAGGAGCGTTTGATTTCAAAGATCATATGCACATAGGAGATTTTTCCTGCCCAGCGACTATTTCCATAAAAAAATACGTAACGCTTACGTATGGTTATATGTTGCGGGAACGGATTTTGGGTGTGTTGTGGTCGGAGACTCGTCTACTACTAAAATAATCTAAGGACGAACTCCCCTGAATTTTATTCTTTGATTTCTTCGTATATTGGAAATAATGCATAAAACTTATCAAATTGAATACCTATAAATGTCCCACACATTTAGTGCACGTGTGTTCCAGTGGATTTAACGGCATTTCGTGATTTGTAGGACAAAAAACTATCATTAGTTTAAGTTGTTAGTGCGCAAAGAACGTGAAGAAGCAAAAACAAAAAGGCCTCTTTTCGCGCAAATGAAACTTAAAGTTTGGCCCCTAATTTCCGAACCCAATCAGTTTTCTTCTAGTAACAATGCCATCTTTGGATAGTCATTATGTGTGCCAAAAGTGGTTTTCAAAAGGGGGCTCACTTTCCCCCTATGCACTAACGGGAGTACAGACCTTATGCACTTAAGTGTTAAAATAATTTGAATACACAGGTCATTTGCATAATCGATAGACAAAATTCAACATGGCCACAACTTTATCACCATGTTTCATATAATTACATTCACATGATAATTATATTAAAACGAACTTCTTTCAGTGAAGCAAATCAAATGTCCAGAAGGAATCTGGCTAGATTTTAAAAAATAACTTATCGGTTATCTCTCCTCATCACAACCCCTTAAGGAATTACATCGAAGGTGTCTTTAAAGAGATCTCTCAGTCAGCTGCCTATTCAAATTAACAAACCAATGAGAGTATGCCAAAACATTCCAGAACACAAGACGGAATCAACATCCAACCCATTTATGTACCGTCCATCGCCTTACCTAGTAATTTCATCACCATATCATCTCAGTCAGGCAGTTTGGATTCAGACCTCATCATAGAACAGCCGACATTCCGGGGGGGGGGTACTCAGTGGAAAAGGGTAGGTACATATGTCCGCCGATATGGGTCACATTTTCACGCCTTACTATAACAATGGGTCTTTTTCCCACCGTGCTACTATAATGATGGGTCATTTTTTGAGGTCATTGCTACTATTTAAATGGGCCTATTTTTCCATTTTGGTTGCAATTTACTATGAAAATGGGTAAATTTTTCTGATTTTCGGTAAAATCACAATGAAAATGGTTGATTTTTCCGATTTTCGGAAAAGTTACTATGAAAATGGGCCGATTTTGCTAAGATTACTTTGAAAATGGTGCGAAATTTCAAAGCCAACTATAGAAATGGGTCGAAATTTCGGAACCAACTATATAAATGGGTCATATTTTTGTACAATTTGGTCACTATAAACATGGGTCGATTTTTTTACCCGGCGGACGCACACCTGTACCAAATTTTGGGTCGAGTACCCCGGCGAGTACCCCCACCCCCCCGCCCGGGCTGACATTATTATTATTCTCTTATCAATGCTTTGGAAAAAAGGCTACGATTTGCATGTTATTATCGTTTTTTTCTTACCTGCATTGCAAGCTACCTCTCCAACCTTTCTATGAAAGGATCTATTTAGGCAGTCTTCACCTACTACATTCACTAGTTAGCCTTGTTCAAGGCGGTCTACCAACTTCATTCACAGTTTCACAAATCTGATACAAATAATGTCATGGATCATATTAGGCAGAAATCATGCAAGTGGAGCATATTCCCTCTCCCTACAAGTAAAGAAATAGCAATACTATGGCGAGAATCCCTGGCCAATATTCCATGCTTTCACTTTCAAAATTTAACTATAAAGGAAGAGCCCCTTGTTCAATTGGCATGCTTTTCTCGCATTTGCAAGAATTTGATAGGAGTGTTATACAGGGAAGATTAAAACCACAAAGCAATTTGCACAAGGCTGTTGCCCTGAGTAGCACAACCACTGCACCTGACCACAAGGAGTATTTGTGGTTTTATACCTAGACTAAAAGGCTCCTGGATCCAGTGTGCAAAACAGATCACCAGGGAGTGTACAAATTTATTTGGACATGGTAGCCCCTTCAATACTAAAGCACCGATATCAAACCCGTAAAGTTTGTCGATTCTTAGCAGACAGCTTTGATCACGGCCATTCGCTAGTATGCTCCTGCTTTCTCAAGTCAAAGCTCTATTTTGAGACACTCTTGTTTCTCGTCTTCGTTGAACGACCTGGAAGATGAATGTCTTTAAACTCTGTGTACAGGCAACACAAATATATGTCTCTCAATCCGGAGCAGGAAATCACAATCAGAACACCAAGTGATGGTACGGAACTCCAGGAATTTAAAGATTGCCAAGAACGCATGGAACAAGCTTGCCAAAATATGGAAGTCAACATTTCCCAAATCACTTGAGCTGCAGTATTTTCTGCAACCGCCGAATCAGCTCTCATGTATGGCTGAAAAGCATCGACAGTCTCCCCTACGTTGGCCAAAGGAATGGTTGGTTGCTAGATCAGTATGATATAGAACAGCGTACAACATCCACTGGGAGCAGTACGGAGCTATATGGAGACCTGCCCAGAATCTCTCAAAAGTTCAATGAGAGACGGTGCCGCTTTGCTGGTCACTGTTCTAGGAATACTAATGAACCAGGATAAAAAAAAAACTTCTTCTCTGGAATCATACTAGTGGTAAAAGGAGGCAAGATAGACCATCCCCCACCTACATTGACGTCCTCAAGTGGGATTCAGGGTTGGAGACCACAGACTAGACATCGGGGGAGCAATGACAAGCAGATTGTGGAGAACCATGGTATTTTGAGGACAGCACACAACTTAAGCAAGTAAGCAATCTATATCTGTACGCAGATCACACCAGTTTATTTTGCGCAATCAGAAGAGGTGAAGATAACAGGGCTTTAACTGTAACCGAAAAGTAACCTTTGAGTAATCTAAGAACAAAGCCCTGACCATCTCTGGAAAGAAGAATCCAGCAACAACAGCAGTTGGCAATACCAAACCACAGGGAAGGATGAGCTGGAAATCCTAGGGTTTACTGTGGACAACAAGCTCACAAGCTCACATCTGATCTCAAACATCAAAGCCAGAGCAGGAGAAAACCCTGAAACTCTAACGAAGATCGCTAACAAGCCAGTTGCCAATGGGAGATCGTGCCACAGTGTACAAGGACCAGATGCAGAGCATAGTAGAGTATGCATCATTAATTTGGATGACTACTTCTACGACCTCTCTAAAGAGCAAAGCATTACAAATCATTTTAGTGAATGAAAACAGGCCAGATTAGAGTTAAACATTCCTTCTCTACACCATAGACGTCAAATGGCGTTGACTGCTGTGATCTATGATGCATGTAACCATTCTGAAGAGCCCCTTGATCCATACAGCGATCCATACTTATAACGGTCTTCCAGAAAGTGTAATTGGAGAGACCTGCTAAAATGGCTTTAGGCTCTATGTGTGCATAAGCATTTTCTCTCCATTATAGCGACGTGGTGTGAACTAGTGATTGGCCCTTTTGGTTTATTCTCTAGTGGTGGTTTTCTTTAAGTGATGTGTTGTCTAGGGTAGTCCATGCCATACCTCTTTTGGATATTGTTCATCATGATCTTCTTTTGCTCATACCCTTTATTATCCAGGTAAATGCTACTCATCCGGAGATCCCCATTACCAGACATTTGATTGTAATAAATTTGAATTCATGGGACATGCATGATGTTTCTGATGCAAAACTTGTGATGCCGAATTACCGTTTATCCAAATCATCGGTGATAATGAACCTCTACCATACCACCCCGGATTAGCTATCACCAAGAATGTTATCATCAGAACAACAGAGGGAGGGATGTTATTTAGGCCTATATTAAATCTAAATATAGAATAGATTTACTTATCAATAACGCCATTATTTGCTTGAGTTAATGTACCACAGTCTATGTCCCTTGGTCACTGATATCAGAAAAGAAAATGAGATGGTATAATATTCATTTTCGCGAATGACATACCCAATAAATCGAGGTTTAGGACCAAAAGGCCCCATCTGCAATTATAGCTGTCATGTCCCAAGATAACAATACAATGTTGGGCCAATGTCGGTCCAATGACAGTCTCGGCATTGGACCAATGTTGGCAAACGACATTGGCCCGACGATGTTTTGTCCAATGGGCCAACGTTGGACCAAAATAGCGCAATGTCGGAGCAATGAGAAAAAAATGTCATTGGCCAATACTGGACCAATGTCGAGCCAACGGTACTAATTTCTTGCCAACAGTTAATTCTTATTTTTAATCATTATATTTGGAGGGAGGGAGTGGTCAGGGACATTCCTCCTAAGAACATGCAATTTGAAAAGGTGTTAAGATGAGAAAAAAAAAATGTGTATTCTGTGGTGTTAAGAAAACATGAAATCTCTCGTTATTTCGTGATGTGAAGCTATAAACAATCATATTCTGTGTTAAATAGAATCAATTGCGTCCATTAATTAAGAAAACTTGCATAGAGCAGCTCAGTAGAAGAATAAAAGATTTATAATCAATTAATTATAGGAATAGATTGAGATGAACCCAAGGACCACGCCATGGCAAGCCCACAAAGGCAAATGAACGTATGCTGCAACGCGTTGCGAGAAAGTAGCAACGCGTTGCCGACATTTCGGCACGCGTGCGATGCATTTCAGCAACGAGTCTGCTGTGGCGGCCATCAAAAATACATGAATTCTGTTTATGAGAGTTTTCAAAAAATAGACCACCACGCGTTGATAGATACCTTGCACGCGTTGCAAACCTTCACAACGCGTTGCGAGCTTCACAACGCGTTGCACGCTTCACAACGCGTTGCTAAGGTTAACAAGCCATAAGGGTAATAAGGTATTGCCGCAACGCGTGGTGAGAAAGTCACAACGCGTTTGCGCATTTCGGCAACGCGTTGCGAATTTCAGCCACCCGTTGCGGTGTCGGCCAATCAAAATCATGAATTATGTGGACGTATTCAAAAATAATAAATCTCACAACGCGTTGCGACTTCACAACGCGTTGCAAACCTTCACAACGCGTATGAAGCAATTACGTATGACCCTTATTTTTTACAACGCGTTGTGAAATTCGCAACGCGTTGTGATGGTTTGCAACGTGTTGTTGAAAGCCATAAAGAGTTCATAACGTATTGCCGCAAACGCGTTGTGGATCGATTTTTAAATAGTCACGAAAAATTCTTGAATTTGATTGCTGACGCCGCAACGCGTTTGCCGAAATGGGCGCACCGTGTTGCGACTTCTCACAAACGCGTGCGCAATTTACGGGGAGACCTTATGGTTTTTAACCTTAGCAACGCGTTGTGAAGCTTGCCAACGCGATGTGAAGCTCGCAAACGCGTTGTGAAGGTTCGCAACGCGTTGAAGGTTCGACAAAGCGTTTGCCAAAAGTATCTAGCAACGCGTTGTGCGGGTAGTTTTGAAATAAGTCACAGAAATTCATGATTTTGATTGCGACACAGCAACGGCGGTGCTGAAATGTCGCAACGGCGTTGACGAAATGTCGCAACGCGTTGCTACTTTTCTCGCAACGACGTCTGCAGCAATACGTTAGGGCTGTAGGCTTGCCACTACAAGCCCACATATTCACAATATTGGGACCAGGGTTGGGCCAGCGTTGTATTGCAACAAAAGTTTAGATGTAAATCAATGTCCACTCCAACGTTGCCCGACGGTGGCCTTGCCGGACCGCGACCGATCCGGTGATTGCCGACATTGGCCCAATGTGTCTTGCTATTGGTCTGTGATTGGCAGAACACAAAACTGACAAATGGCAGCTATTGCAGATGGGCCTTCTTGCAGGACCTCTCGAATGTTAATTAGAATATTATTTGTATTTTTATAGGGAAATTGTTTACTTCGAAGTATTTGTAAAATTAACAATGTTCAAAATTCCGTTGATACCATGGCATATGCTATTGAAGGACATCGCTGTATTAATAAGCTTAGCTATTTCACATATACAGCTCGCGAGTCTACTTCAATTATTCATTATACACCTGGCACCCAAAAAGAACACTAGTCATGAGTCAAAATTGTTCAAATTTTGGAAAAAAAAAAATGAATAACATTGTGTAGCAAGCTTTGGTTTTCTGTTGATACAATACCTTGTTCGTTAAAATCATGCTCGAATGACCCAGAAAGAAGACCCGAAACACGCAAAAAAGGGCTTCAGCCAAAGTTGTACTAATAAGAATTTGCAATGGGCACTGTACTGTTCACCGCAACACTTGTCTCTTCTTGTTTATCAAAAATGAGTTTGGGATGAATGAATGAATGAATGAATGAATGAATGAATGAATGAATGAATGTGTGACTAATTGGTTAACACTTAAGTGCCAAGCTAAAAAAACTTCCATTAGTGCCCAAGGGGGGGGGGGGTCTAGGGACCAACCAGATAAACCAATTTCCAGTGGGGAGAATTTGATCATGACACTAACACAAATAAATGAGGGTCACGTAAGAACCACATACCCACAATAAAATGAAAATACGACCTTTGACCTATTGACCTATGGCCAATTGAAATTGTAACTCTTCGAACCGGAGTGGTTCGCATATTTCCAACCTCAGCAACCAATATAGGTTTTTGAAACAAAATAATTCATTATATCTACTCTAGAATAACCAAGTAAAAATCATTGCAAAAATAATCCAAATTTAACCATCTTGTTAGTTTTTCGAAAACTTCAAAAAATCGCCTTATTTTTCCAATAGACTTAATTATTAATTTAAGTCCTCAAGGTATATATCTCAGCAAATAAATCCAAGATTTAATTACTTTAATTTTTTAATTAGTAAATATCTTGCTTTTTTCACTTCCGTTAGTGCCCAAGGGGGGGGGGGGTTCTAGGGACCCAACCTAATTATCTAATGAAGCCGTGGGCGGATTTAATTTTTTTGGGTATCAGGAGCAGCTATTCATAAATCAGACAATTAGCAAAAAAACTCTTGAAAAATTTGACCCTGCCGTAACCGGAAATCGCAAAAAATCAAAATGGTGGCTACTAGGCCCCCCCCCCCCTTTCGGCACTTAGTGTTAATGCAGGATACAGGCTGTCCACCGTCCACGAAAAAAGAACAAAAATGGTGTTTTGGGTGCAAGGCTAAAAGCAGCCCTCGGTTAGAGATGAAAAAATAACACAGTGACATAGATTTACACCATATCACAGTCTGGGATTGAAAACGTTGTACAGCATCGAATTTGGTGTTGTAAGCGAGGAGATATGGCGCTAATTTTTCTAAAGAGAGGGGCTACACCAATTTGCCCTTTTTTTTTAGAGAATGGGATCAAAGTAAGATCATAAGGATGATAAGGTTATTGATTTAAAAGACACGAACATACACAAGATTCAACGAACCTGTAAGTATTTGAACATCGTTAGGATAATGATAACTAATGGTGTGATAAATTAGAATTGACAGTACAATATGTTTTCGTTGAAAGCCAATACTTCATTTATGACATTAAGTACATATCACGTCAACTAGGTATTTTTTTCACCTCCAACCAGGGTGCCTTCCCTTGACCATTTTTGGGACCACCTGTATGTATATTACCAACGCGTTATCTAAAAGCGCAACTTTTCTTGAATGACTTCGGTGTTTTGGCTCTCCAATCTCCGTCATTTCTTGCATTACTTGACGAGCAAGGTCTCATATTAAAAGAAGCTTTGGCAGCAATATATATATATATTTCACTTATTCACAATAGTCGGACATCTGAACAACTTTGAATCCAAGTTATGCGTATTTGCTTTCGTTGGCTATCCGTCAAACTAAACAATTTACTCTTCTATTTGCAGGTTATTAGATTGACCAGTGACAAATAAGTTTCGTTAACGGTTGAAGAACGGAAAGAGGCAACGTAAACAGTTTAAAAAATGGAACATTTTAAAACAGATACTTGAAATTGTAAGTGAATCTCTTGAGTTGGGAAGGAATGTATAAGGAATGTGTCTTAGTGCTTTATATTGGGATTGGGATATTTAATGACCCCACCTTTCGAGGGAACGTGGGTCCAATGGATAAAGTGCCTGACCTGCACGCCAAGACCGTGGGTTCGAGCCACACTGCGGCCAACGTGTTTGTCCCTTGAAAGTAAGGCGCTTTATCTCAATTACTCCTCTCCAATCGGGTATGTAATAGATGTAATAGGATGAGAAGCACACCGGTATTAAAAATAATGGTGTTTTGATAAGGTCTGGTGTGGAAATGAGCCTATTAGGACTCCGACCTAGCGCGCGAAGAATTTAGCGAAAGCCGTAGGGTTGGAGTCTAACAGGCAAGCCAGGATAGACCTTTCAGACCTATCAAGACTCCATTATTTCATGATAACGGTGTGTTTTGAAATTCTTTATCTTAAATATAACGTCGTGACAGAACGAAAATCGATTTTTTAAAATACTTTCAAAAATCTGCGAATTATTCGGTTTTTTTTAATATTGAAGCAGCGTAGCGCGTTCGTTTTGTCTGAATTAAAAAACACCAATTGAGCTGTTATGTTCACTTGTTCAGGAGTCTAACACCAAGGTTAGCCGATTAATAGGTTTACTCTTCTAGAGAGCTATTCTTATGTCAAGGAAGCCTGATCGAGTTAGAAATGGTCTCATCTGTTGAGAAGATTATCTATTGAATGGTTAAGCCGTGTTAATTGTTATTTAGTAGGCAGGTTTGGACATTTAAGTAGGTTCAGTTCAAATAACCCTTTCACACGTATATATGACCCCGGATTCTGACACCACGAAATTAAAGATCATTGATACAGATTATCCGCCAGTTTTTTGTTTTGGGGGCCCCAAAAAAACTCCAAAAAAAAAAACTACGAATGCTTGTTACGCAAGCTTAATTTTTAGTCAAGAAGATATCTCTCGTAACCGCATCACCCCCTGCCTTGCCTAGTCTTATATGGCGAAACCGGGGGCCAAGAGATGAGGGCTAACTCAAGCCTCAAAGTGAACGCCCCTACTAAGAGGGGACCTCCAAATAGTAATAAGGACAAATGGCCAGCTCGACCTTCGACTGAAACGACCAACCAACGTGGATTACCAGCCCAATATACCAAGGGAGGTCTTAGCCGCCAGGGGACCCCTCACCACATGGCCTGTCTAGACGTTTGATGGGATTAACAGCAAAAAACCATGATGATCCGATTACAATACCAGGCCGTGGAATTCCAGGGGCCATACAACACCTCCATGGCAGCCTGCCCACTACTGCTTTACCATGTGCTCTACCGGGCCAACGCCCACCTCGGCCCGTCACTACACGCATGGGTGTACCAAGACCAAAACCATAACGATCCAAATACTGAGCACCAATGCCAGACCGAACAACAATGCAGACCGGGCCCCAATGCCAGACGAACACCAAGCCCAGACGAATACCAATGCCAGACCACCACGCGGTCAATTCAAGACGAGAGGAACCAGGACTTTATGTTAGACCAAATACTGACCATGAACGTGAGGATACTGATCAGGGAAGCGTACACTCGTGGAAACAACAGACGGCAAACCACCACTACCAAGCGTTCAACCTTCAGAAATCGTACCGTGTCATTGACGACCGGGGGCAGATGACCACGTTCTGTCATGCGGCTTTCTCTCTGGAGATGGCTGGCAATGCCAGAATTTGGGGTTGGAAGTGTAATGGTCAGTGGCAAGTTATCTTGGGGACAGCCGGGGATGACCTCGAGGGGATGCGTCCTTAAAGGTGCAACGAGAGATTAATTTCACATATCAGGTGCCCTTAAAAAATTAAAAGACTGATTTTTTGGCCATCCTTGCTGTAAAGCTTGCCATCAATAATATCCCAATCTGAAAGATAAGCTGAAAAGTTCTTTGTACAAAAATTGTGAAATTTCTAATTCGTTATAGGAGCACATACGAAATTCAGCCTTATGTTTTATATTGAAATATAATCAAATCAAAATCATATTTTTTCTCTCTTTTTTTTAGGAGTTTATGTAGCCAAAATACAATGTATAAGAAATTTATTGAGTGTGAAATCGCTAGAATATTACTATTGGACACAATAGTGGGTGTCTCAACTCTCGCGTTGCACCTTTAATGGCATTCTACCGTGGCGAAAGACATTGAGGTATAGGTAGCCTGAGTTTCTCCAAGAAAATGGCGACGGGATCATTTTTTGGTGTGCCTTAACTGGGTAGAGAAAACGACGAGTTGTCTACAAAACATCAATTAGGGGGCGGAAGGTCGGCAAAAATTTTCACCCTCGGTCTGGGTGAGAAAATGCCTGTCGGATTATCTGTCCATTGAGACAGGCATTGTCCACTGTAGGGTGGAATTTCCCGAACAGGTAAAACCTCCCCTACGCTCCACTCGGATTGGGGAGACGGAGAGTGCAATTAAACAAACGGCAATAAAAGTTATGTATTATGTTTAAGTGACCAGCATCTTTATTAGTAGAGCTGTCAGCACGCCAAATTTGTCACCTTCGGGTCTTGAAGGGTCACTTTTCCGATGATTGTCCGGATAGGTTTGCAGTCGTCTTCTTTAGTAATTTTCCTCTCTCAGTGATGAGGACCCGTGGGGACATTCTATCTCCTTTCTGAGGTTTCTGTTAGCGGGAGCGATTCCGAGTGTTTTTGCTTATCACCACTTTGTAAATGCTATAAATTCTAAGCACTTGTAATGTATCATCTAATTGCCTGCGTTGTTTTTGAATCGTTATTCTTGTATGTATGTCAAAAAACAATTACTGTATTATTTATTATTATTATTATTATTATTTGATTGTCTGTAGTTTTGCTTTTGTCTGGGCTTAATGGGGATGGTGGTTGGTTCACCCTTATGGATGAACTGGATTCTTGTCCCCCGTGCGTGTGGCACTTATTTTGTGAGTTTATTTGGATGGAAAATTGTTGCTGCCATCCTTGTATTTTTAATATTACTTTTGTCTATTTCCTGATCATTTTTGTGTTTTCTTTCGGCCGCTTTTAGTGATTTCTATAATTTTTTTTGGCCCGTATTGTCCTTTTGCCTCCTTTTTAGATGTCGCGTTTGTTAATGCTAATCATGTTTATGTGGTGCTATAATTGCAATACACAAGGTTTTTTTTTAGGTGCAATATTGTTATTTAATAAAATGATACCTTGTCATACGTATTATGTATTATTATATTTTGGTAAAAGTGTACGTATTTTTTATAGTTTGCGTATTGTAATGTAGTATTTGTATTAAGTTCGTAATGATTGTATAGTAGATTGTAATGTTAAGTGTATTTTTGTATAAGGTGTAATATTGTATAAGTATGTCTAATGTTTGTAATGATTTTGTGGCTAAGGGCGTCCCGGTGGTGGATGTCCTCTTTTAATAATAATAAAAAAAGAAGATACCCTATCTTAGGCAATTCTTAAATAGGCTATGTCTTAAGGCTATCATTAGCACTCTATTGCGTATAAAGAAAACAAAGGCAGAAATTCCCCTTTTTATACGTTTCTCCCTCAATTTTATTTTTAAATCCCGTATTCAGTGATCTGGCGTTATGGGTAGCAATTGTTACCAGTTTAAAGTAAAAGCAACGTGTTTAAAGGTCCCAGGAAATGAGATGATAAACCTACTCCAAATCTTCAGGGGACATTCCATTCCAATAAACAGGGCCAGAAAAAAAGAATACACTACCAGTGACATCATTAGCGATCATTGTTGATTTTCAGTCAGTGTCATGAATAGATTCACAATAGTCACCTGGAATTTTCTATTACTCTCTCAAAAATCAATAGCACCCCAATTGATGTCATCACCAACCCAAATATTGAATGCTTTCCAGCCCTCCTTGTAGACTTGACACAAACCACATCAATTCTATTTGCATTTCCTGGGACCTTTAAATTGTCTTTTTGAACATTTCCGCGACTTTAACTTACTAGCTTGGCTTATTCGTTGTCGATATACATGTATTAGCTAAACAGAAGATGGTTATCCGACAATCACAATAAGCTTTTATATTGAGTCTCCTGAAGATTTCCATGACTTTGAATCACTATCTTGGCCGATTCGTGGACGATATACATGTATTATTTAACCAGCAGATGGTAATCCGACAATCAGCTTTTGTATTGAGTCACCTGTTCTTTCATCTTTGTTTATTTCAACAATAAAGGGGCAAAATGTTTCGATTGTCTCTTTAAAGAGACACTGGCACATTTGAAAAATAGTGCGCCTCAAGATTTTTCAAAATCGATATTTTTGCATGGTTGTAAAGCTTTTATATACAAAAGCCCTCACCCGAAATAATTAAGACCAATCAGCTTCCTTATGGGTAAACTGAACGATTTTGTAATTTAGCGTCGCCGGCGACGCGAAATCCAGCAGACGACGAAAATGGCGTTTAACATAAGAACACGCACGCCGTATGCATATTTCTCACACTATGTACACTGTTTGACCGGTCTATAACCTTTGTGGTTTTAATATCAGTGAGTACGAGTCAAAATATTCATGTAATATACACATTTGTTGATTAGAGTTATGGAAAACTTAAAAATTGGCCTACAAATTACCTGGATGTCTTTATCCTCATATCAATGTCCCTATCTGTTTTTGGGTATGCTATTTTTATGAGTAAAAATATATCTCTGTTCTTACAATGGCCTAGACTATCATTTTAGAGCAAATTGAAGAAATTTCATATTTTGTGAAAATGTGCCAGTGCCGCTTTAAAATAGTGAAGAAGAATTTTGCATAACTTAAGAGTCACTACTTTGGCTGAATCGTAATCGACAGATGAACTAACAAGTAGATGGCAATCTGTGTTCACAATTAGCTTTTATATTGAGTTCTTTCACTATTGTTTATTTCTTTCATTTGTACCACCTGAGACCGATGTGTTTCTAGAATTTTCCTTTGTTCAATTGTCCTTTATTGTTTAACTATGAATATTCATCAGACCGTTATTTTTCTCCGGAGGTGTCCAGAGACCACTTTCGGAAAAAATAACGGTGTGATGAATATTCATAAGTTTAGATAACGGTCTCTGACCGCTTTCGTAACTATAATGGACAGTTGAACAAAAGAAGAACAATTGATAATGATGAAAAGGAAAAGGGCTAGACGTATTTAAATGGATACCAGCCTTATTCAATGCTGGGAAAGTAGTTCAGACTCGCTGTGCGGGAGGAGTGGCGAACCCCTCACAGCAAAAATAATACGGAGGAGTCTGGCCCAAACGCTAAGGAAAGAGAGATGGGCACTCCGCGCACGAGCTTGCTCGGCACGAGACTTTACTTTTACTTATCTGACACCACTTACTTGACCCGACCTGATACGAGTTAGTTTAACTGTTTTGGACGTTTAACTCATAATTTTGCACTTTTATATTGTAGGCCTAAACTTGATCGACTATGTATTAACGAACTGCAATTCCGTGTCATTTTCTTCCCGCCGTTATTAATCAAAGCTTTTAGCTGTTCCAAGTAACTTATTTTGATAGGACACGAACACGCTTAATTTCGATGATTACCGATATAAAACCCCGAACGAGTTGGCGGACGCCATTTCGCGCCCATCGAGGACAAAGTTCAAAATTAAAATATTAGAACTGTGCATTATTACTGGGTAGAAAACGTCACACTCGTCATAGTAACTACGAACATACGCGGGTGCACGCTTTTTTGGACGACATATTGGAAATGTGCAAAAACCATCGTGGATTATCTTTGCGACGATAAACTTTTTGAACGACAAAGACTTTATTGACTTATTTCTTTACTAATTCAGCTCTTTCCCCCTCTTAAATTCATCGAGGAGAGGGTCGATATAATATGTTAGAAATCTATACAGGATGTGCAAATGTTTTTCAAAACATTTGGTATCATTTCACCTCTTAAATAATTACTTTTGGATCACAAACACTTCATTGGTACGTTCGTGTTCCATTGAGTTAGTTAAATTCTTATGCGTGTATGTTCTGAAGTACTTTTGATAATCCATTTACTAAAAATGGAAAAAAATGTTAGTCTCATCAGTACGCGTTGACATTATTTTAGAGCACGTCTATGCGTGTGTTGTTTTGATGTGCCTTTTTTTCTGGGATTCATTGCCAATGATTTTGGTTAGTTGAGGTTCAAACTTACTTACCATTCTCTTTTTTCTTTCTAACCACACACCAAAAATAACTTTCAGGTGTTAAATCACGATTTCGGCTTGAAAGTGAAATGGGGGAGTCCATTTAAGGCTGACATTACCTTGACAAATAACAATATGAGAGGCAAAGTGTGCGGAATATGTGGCAATGCCAATGGTGATCCCGAGGATGATTTTCTCACATCAACAAGTCAACAGGTGAGATACTAGAAGTACGCATTGATACATCTGCGGCAGGCACGTATGAGGTATCTTTGGAAGCTTAAGACAAACCAAATCTGCGTTTGTTGCATTTGAACGTCGATACGCTTGCCATGCCATGCCAATTGGGATGGGAAATTCAAGTGTTATATTTCAGAAATTAGTAGATGAAATGTTGAAAGATTACAAACAATTTTGTCGTCAATATATTGATGTTGCAATATTTTCTAACTCGTGACAAGAGCGTTTGAAGCATGTAGATATCGTATTGTCCAAAATTGAAGAAGCGGGATTGAATGTAAAACCGGTTATATCAAAGTTTGCATTTCAAAAAGTCAATTTTGTAGGTCATGTTACTGGAAATGGTCAAATCAAACCAAATCTAGACAAAAATGGGACAGTAAAAATTTTCCTACTGCCGTAACAAAGAAAAACGTCAGGTCATTTCTTGGTTTGACTTGGTACTATAGAAAATGTATTCCTCACGATGAAGTTATTTCTCGACGATGATAAATCTCACAAAGAAGAAGAAGCCCACCAAAGTCATTTTGGTCATCTGAATGTTCCAAGGTCTCAAACAGTATTTGGCTACAGAACCAATTCTCAAGCACCAAATTTTTAGAAGGAATTTTTGTTGCAAACAGATGCATCCAAAACTGTCTTGGAGCGCTTCTCAGTCAACTAGATCAAGAGTCGAGAGAGTATCCAATTAGTTATGTCAGAAGACAATAGAAGGCAAATAATATCTCGTTCTCTACAATACAAATAAATCATTTTGCCACTCAGATATACCGTGTGTCCCCCCCCCCCCAAAAAAAAACGCAACACTTGGTGGCAGGTGCCATAAGTTTTGAACAAAAACATGCGACTACTTACTCTTTGTTACAAGGTAAGCTGGGACCGTTAGCTAATATTCCTGAAAAGTTCATAAGGTGGTTTCAATGCTTTTTTAAGATATGACCCCAGAAATCAAGTAACCTGCAAGACCCATTTAACGAAATTGAGGCGCTATTAACTACAAATACGGCACTGTACGTTTTGCGCCCAGAACTACCAATATGAATCACTAAGTCAAACCGCCATTTTCCCTTTTTTAAAAAGACGCGTGCTGCAACAAATATTAACATATGATTGTTTCCATTGGTAATAATAGCTAAACATGCATTTTAACACACTTAAAAGATCAAATGTATGATCAGCAAACTCTTCGTATTGTCCAAATAAGACTGCATTGGATTAGAGCTAATCAGCTCTAACCATTCATCATCATTTTGTGACGGCACACAAAGAGTTAGCTTAACCCACAATTAAATGAGAGAATGAATACACTGATATTATTATTGAGTTTTGTGTTGAAAACATAGGTTTTACTTTCATGAAGTTGAGAACGTATCATTATTAAGACACCGGTGTGTGTCCACCAAGTTTTAAAAATAACAACTAAAAAAACACAAAGACAGCCAAAAAAACATTAAAACGCCAGATACAAACGAGAACAACAACACCGTGATTAAGACACACGGTAGTGTGTCCACCAAGTTTAAAATAAAACTAAAAACACCAAAAGACAAGCCAAAACATTAAAACAGCGATACAAACGACACACAACCTAAGTATATTACAGAAACAAACTTCCCATTGTTTGCCTCCGTTTGACGAGACATAGGCACTAGGGCAATATCATCGATAATCACTTAACCGCTCACAACACAACCAGAGCATGTATGTCAACCCACAAAAGTATATCGGACACAATTCATGCGCAACATATGATAAGAAACGGAAAACGAATGATTAGAAGTACTTTCAAACGGTCAACTTATAATGATTATTAGTGCAGTGCGAAACTCTTACAAGTGGTCTCACAGACCTACAGCCGTATTACGAAATGGATAGAAGCCAAACTTAATACATTATTGCTTATTATCCTTATGAGGGCCTTTTTAGTGATAATATTGAAGATCTTCACTCTCTGCAAAAATGACGTTTAACGTGATTCTTTTGTTCACATCACTACTGAACCATCACTTACGTCATATCCAACATTGCGTTACGTTCAATAACCTTCTTCGTGGCCGACGTTTAATTGTTTGGACGTTATTGAGTTTACTTTTGGATAGTCCTCTTTGGTTGTCGGTTCGAGTCCCGGCGGGAGGTAGCCACGACTTTCAGCACATTAAAATTACACGAGAGTACGATCATTTTCTTTACTTACGCACCTTGGCCATTGAAGGTTATGGAATGGAAGTATAATTCATACTATAGTTCAAACTTTCCCAAATCTTTCTTATTAAATACAGGTAGTGTTAAACATAAGAAAACCAAAAAAAAATAATAAAAAAACAAAAACAGCAAGAGCATTACAACCTCCATTCCAAGCGACCCACACGGAGTATATTATCAGAAACAAACTTCCCTTTGTTTTGACGCGTGTTTGACTAGTAAAAACCACTAGGTCGGAGTATCGTTAACGACCGCTACACTACTCGTAATAAAATAAGCTCAGTCCTGTATTTCAAACAACCCTCAACACGTTATATTTTTTATATGTCATGAGCAAGACTGAATTTAGAGACGAAATTTAACGAAACGTGGCAAAAGTGAAAACTTAAAAAACAGTCTCACAGACCTACAGCCTTTATTACGAACATTAATATTGACCATCTTTAGTAGCAGTGTTTTTTCTTTTTTCTTTCATGATGTGCCTTTTACTACATGCTAACATTGAAAATAATGGACTTCATCAAAGAAACTGATGTTTAAACGTAATTCTTTTGTTCAACCTCACTAATGAAACCTCACTAGCTAATACACATTCTTGTCTGATGTTACCAGCTTCCTGCGGGGCGCAGCGGTCTTAGCGATAGGCGTCATTGATTTACTTTTGGTTAGTCGTTTGTTGTCAAATCATACATTCAGTCCTCCTGTGGCCCACCCACTTTCGGCATATTAAATTATGCTAGTATTCATTTCTGGTGATCATTCTCTTTTACTTGTAGCTAATAACGGCCACCCTGACCATTGAAACTGATATGGAAGCATATGTAATTGTTAGTATTCAGTTATTCAGGAAACACCAATGTGTGCAGTTTTCGATTTTAATAATATTCATAACAATATATTGTTGTCTTTGAACTATGTCGTAAAAAACTTATCCAAAAAAAGTACTAACCTAGGACGGAAATGAGACAACATTATTTTAAAAAATCCTGTGATTTTTCTTTTCCTCAAAGACAATTTGAAGAAAACTCGAAAATTAATATCACGGAACAATTTCGCGCCGTCTGAGAAGCTCTTCATTTCTCATTTCTTTCATACCAAGACAAACTATTAAAATTTAATCAAGCAAAAAAACTATTGCTTCTGGACAAAAGCGTAAGCGGCCGTACATATGCACACAAATCGGCAATGTATTAAATTGCATTGTCAGAGTCCCTATTAGCCGGAAGCATTGTGGCACAGGGTGGAAATGGAGACAGACTTATTCCTATTGTCGATTTTGTCAATGATGACCTTAGCTACTAATTTCTGGAGGGTGGTGCAAATTTCGTGCAGTGGCAAATGGCCGCTCTCACTCTTAAAATTCATTCAAATGGCCCTAATCTATGCTCTAGATCCAGGTTTTAAAGCAACAACGGGGAAGCTTTTTGTTGGACCTTATTGACGTTCAATTGATCACAACATTGCATCAAACCAATATAGCCACCCTATAACACCTGCAATCATTTCAAGTGAACCATAATTCATCAAGTATTTGTGATAGAGGCATATTCTGTCTGCTGCGCTATACCCATAGGAACTCCAGATCTGACATTCAAGTGTGTTTGCAAGCTTACCAATCAAGATGGAAGCCATTATGCTGTCTTACAGATCTTTAAAAACCTACGAATGTCAATATATTCATAATAATATTGCCCTCATTTAGAATTTTAAGTATGTTTGTCAAACAAATATACCAGAAACGCGTGTATTATCCAAAGGCATACAGCTCATACTTTAATTTAAACTTGAATACTCAGTTTGGGTGTTTAACTAAATACATACAATTTATCGTAATTGACAGGGGGGGCGGCCAAGGATAGCGTTCGTTTTTTCGTTCCCATAGTTTAAGAGCACGTAATACAACAACGTGACAATATTATAAAGTCGAAAATATGTTTATTATCAATAAGTTTTCCACTCAAAATCCGTTGAGTGAAGAATCACTCCAGTGTAATTTTGTATGAATAACGTAAACACGAGGATCCATTTTGAACGAGGATTGTTTTTTGACCACTCATGTTCAATCGCAGAATCACCGCTATTTATAGCTGCGGACCATGTACCTGGCCCGTACCAGGGACCTATGCACCACCGTGGAATATGATTCGTTGACCTGCATGTACCAATCCTCTCATGTATGGTCTTTAAAAACGATTTGATGGTAGTTTTGCAGCACAATTATGCACCACCGACTAAAGCAAGGCAATTTACATCGGTCGCGGCTCCGTACGGGAATTCCCACTCGTCACTCACTGATCTATTTATAAACGCGTACAGTGTATTCAAATTCCGGTCACTGTTCAGGCTCGTCCAATGACTCGTTCGGCAGTTTTGCGCTATGAATGAAGTTTGGCCGCCACCGCCTGGTAATTTATAGGTTTTAAAGAAGGTAAAAAAGCAGCCACATTGGCCCCCCATCTTAACATTTTTGCATGTTAAAGAAACAGAAATTCAAGATAAGAATGTCAAATGGTAATACTTATCCCATACCTTAATTTACACCTTTATATTAATATTTAGTTGATTTAACTACATATAATACACATATAATGTAGGTGTTACTATTTTAAAGGCGGTTGTATTGGCTGCCATCTTGAATTTTGAAAATGTCCATCACAGAGAAATGCCAAATAAGGGTTTCTAGCGATCAAATACATGTATCTCATAAGTGTAAAACATAAAGGATGCATATAGATACTGGAATCATGCCTCTAAACTGCAAAATGTGCTGAACACTTGACGTGTCCGAATGCGTTGGAAATGCATAGAGGTGTTAAAGTAACACTTGCAGAGTGTGATCAATTGTAACAGATTTTGAACACCTGCAGAACATGTTTTAGGTGTTCAGTATGTATTCAAGTAGCGTAAATAGGTATAATGGAGGAGTTAAGATCATTTTAATAATTTCGAGAGCAATATTGACTTTTGAGAGCCGTATTGATTTTTTGTGCAATTGTAATGATAAAATTACTTTACCAACACTTTCTCGTACTTAAACACCGGAGTACCGAGAAATTTTGTCTATCGGAAATACTTATGGAATTTTTAGTTATTTGGGGACATGGTAGCCAGCCAGTATTGATTTTTCAAAAATGCCACTGTACCAAATTTTTGCACACCCTCCAAAAATTTATTGGCTGTAGTCTAATGAACTAAAACTATCAATAGACAAAGTCTGTACTCTTCCCATTTCATCCTTCAGGCTGTGTGGTTAAACTTCCACCTGACTTATATGAAAACTATGCGATTCATAATACAACATCCTAAATTTCGTTGAAACGTCTCGGGGATTTTAAGGACCTTACAATTCGCATCGCCCAATATTCTAAGCTAACTTTGATGGCCCACTGGTCAGATAAGGAAATATATTGGGTTTTTTATTTTGTTGGTGAAGTCGGTTCGATCCGGTCGAGCCTACCATTTTCGACTTCTTAAGGGCGGGGTATGGGGTCTGAAGCCTTGAACTGTGAAGTGATTTTTTTGTAATTTTCTAAATAGTGGGATATCATGTACACATCATATTGAGCCCATGTCCAAGTTTTAAAATTCATGTCAATTTTTTGCTCTGGTTGCCAATGGTAACCACGGAAGGCCTCTGATGGCTTAAACACTAAACGGAACGGACTAAATAATTAAACAAGCTACTGGGTCAAAACTTGGGTGGCATGTGCAGAGGGTTAATAAGCAGTGAACCATGACGCCGGATTTTTGATACCGTTGCCCTGGCAACCGGCAATCGACCAATCACATATTTCATGGCGTAATTTGAATTTGGCGAACACAATTTGAAAATCGGCTTTCATGGTTCCCTAGCCCCATATGTGCTGAATATGTGTGCCAAATTTTCATGTGCCTGAGCATGTGAAGCCGTTTTATATTTACGATTCGTTTTGGTGTTTGTTTGTTTGTGTATTTTGACGAAACGAGTTATAGACCCTCGAAAACATTAGACAAATTGAAAGGGCGCTTTTGATTTGAAAATAATGGATTTTTTTTTAAAATTTCATTTTAGCTGTAGATTATCATAATTATTAATGAGATCATCGAAATCTGTGCATCCATTGTCCTGTAATTCATTTTAAAATCATTTTATTTTTTTTATCTTTTTTAATAAAAACAATAAATACCTAACAAATCACTTACCCAGTACATTTAATTACTTTAAATTATGGACAAAATAATATGAGTATTTTAATTTACTTTACTTCGACTTAGCCAAAATAAATGCGTTAAAAATAATGGCATATAAATAATATCGTTTAAAATATCTAAATTGAACCCATTAAATTGTTCACCTGATAAATTAAGGAGACTATGCGCTTTTTGCAAATTTCGCGTACAACTGCTGACTTTGATCAGCCATATCTCGGGAACGGAATGTCCGATTGCACCGAATAAAAAGCATTTGTAGATTACAATCTACACAATAAGCAATTGCATTATCTCCTTTTCGGTCAATGAACATTTTTTTTTTTTTACCAAAGTCAGAGACCCCATACCCCCCCCCCCCCCCCTTAAGTAATGTTTTTATATATAGTAGTCTCAGTTGGTCTATCATTCTTTTTAGTTGATATGATTACTTCATGATATAAAGTAGAAATTCAAGTACTGAAAGTACTGTTTTTTTTTAGATTTTCATTTAATTAAAATCATCGTAATAAACCTCGTAAAACAGACACAGTTCATATAGTTCATACATTCCATGCTCAAAATGTAGTGAGTCAAGTGTAGACTAGTCTGGTCAAGACCTTCGCCTTGATTATTTCACTAGCAAATGTTTGAAAGCATAGCTCTATATTACTGTTATTTAAAATCCAACTCGGCTGAGAATCCCCCACAACAATGCCAGTGCTAGTGCTACGGTCTTCATGTGTTTCATCGATAACGCAATTGAAAAGACAGTGACGCTGCACGTGCAACGAGTTTTTCCTGCTCAGCGAAGCGGTCTTGGACGTTTGTAATTTTTTTCCGAATTCGGGATAAAATCTTCCGGGGGGGGGGGGTTGTTTTCCATATACGGGCGACGATAAATTGATTCAAGTTTAAGTTTTTAAATAGCCAATCAAAGATAACTATGCAATGACGTTGGGGTTGAGTTTAATAATTTATTCATGAAGCGTGAACCTTTGTACATGAACACCCGCAAAATAACCGTACCTGCCAGTCCCTCAGACCCGTTTCCATTGCTTCCGGCTATAACTCTGATTGACATCATGAAAATGACATCGTTTAAATCCAATGAGTACAAGCTACGAGTGTCATTTGCATATTGGTCGGCCCAACCAGGTTGTTTGAATACAAAATAACAAAAAGACGCTCGGCTGCCGCCTCGCATTGAGCGAATTCCTGTATTTAGCATTTCTAATGTGGGAGGAGATTCGGGGGGGGTGGGTTAGCAGGTTTGTTGACAGTGCACGGTAGTAAATCGTTTATAAACGGGAGTGGGAGTGAGTGATTCGTGTATAAAATGGAAGGTATGCAATAAGCATTTCGAGGACCATTTTTCCTATATACTTGTGACAATCATGTGTACAAAGTTTAACATGGGCGGCAGAACTATAGGCTTTCTATATGCCTTGGGTAGGGTAACATAGTCCGAGGTACTCTGACGGACACACTTCCATGTGGGGGGTCTAATCCCGGGCTTCGCCCGGGGCTACGACGGTTTCGAGTAGGGGTTACATAGACTAAGGTGCGGGGGGGGAGGCAATACTAGCTCGCTTGGTCAATACCACTGATCATTCATACACGGGGGATGTACTTCGAAAGGGGCATAGCCGAGCTCTGAAACAGACTAAGTGTAGAAGTTGTATTCTTTTACAAATAAGGGTATTTAAACCAAATGTTCTCTAACAAAAAGTTGTCCTCTGGCTAGATCGGGTTGCGTACATTCCCGAAAGATTTTACAGGTATTTCATTAAAATGAATTCGAATTTTTATGCCAAAAGGCTATTATGTATTGATGAAATTCATGCATTGCTTCGGTTTGTAAATTTTACCTTTTCAGAAAAATGTTCAGAGATGCCCACTTTGCAAGGACAAAACATGAATCAGCACTTTTGCTTGCCAAAATTACTAATTTTAGTTATTTCAGCCTGGTTGGGGTTTCCGGGGTCTTTTATGCGCTTTTCTCCAGTTTAAAGGATTCTGAGTGATGCATCTTTTATTTTATAGCTATCATAGGAAATGACCATGCGTTCCTTAGAATGTGCAAGTGTCCTGTGGGAACATACGTCTTTTCCTAAATCAAAGCAAGTAGTAACTCATTCTTTTTTTTAAAAACATGTAAATACCAGTGTATTATCACCAAAAGGGACAAAAAAAACACTTCCACAATGTTATGCCCTTTGAATATTATTTTTTGTGAAAAAGGCCTAAGAATTGCCGAAACTTTTCAAATCTGAATATCCAGTAACTGAAGGAAATTAATGTAAAAAAAACCCTAAAAGTTTGTTTTCCAACTATATACAATAAATATTTATATAAAATCTAAATTTTGATTAGCTTTTATGTTCACAAAAAATAAAGGAAAAGGAAAATGTACCAAAAAACGTTCACGTAAAAAAAAAAAAACACAAGTTTAAAAAGAGTAACTTAGTACGGCTCGTACTCTTTTTAAAAACTTGGTGGTTTTTTGTACGTGAACGTTTTTTGGTAGAGTTCAGTAACAAGCAAGTTACAGCCCAACGCATTTATCATTTTATGTAATGTGGCGTTTGTCTTTGACGACTTAGCCGGGGGGGGGGGGGCCATTGATTCAAATGGTGGATATGATGCGTGAAAAATGGATTTAAAAATGCACCCTAAACAAGTATTTTCACGACCTAAAAAAAGCTAAAACTACCTAAATAAGTATTTTATCTGTTTATGATACCTCAACAAGTACACAACAAAGCATGAATCGTAAATATACCCTTTAGTCTTCTTGCTTTGCTTTACTCCCAAGTCCGATTACATATTTGGCTGTTTTGATCCCTGCTTCTTAATGAGATATAACATGACAAATTTTTAGGGGTAAGAAAAAAAAAACCATACCCTTTTTTTCCATATTTTGCTGTTTTGGAACACCCTTGAACCGAACGAACTTGCGGTTACATCGCCTTTTGGAAAAAAAGACACCCATTTACGCGTTTCTTTGTTCACGCATCCAACCACCTTTGATACAAGTGGCCCCCCGGGCGTACTTAGTCATAGCTTTTATTTTCTTGAAAACTATTTTAGACAAATAAATTAATGTTTATTATTATCAGTTAAAGAATAAATATGTAAATGCAGTCATTGACCCAGTAGAATTTGTTCTGCAAGAAATTGGGCAAGTAAAGTTGATTGCAAATATTGTATTTGCCATTGTGTTCTTCATTGCCAGTCTTGGCGTTTACCAGCCCCTCATTTTTTTGTAAAAATGGGGTCCGGCAGGTACTTGATTGTTGGGGTCATCTCTTAAAAAACTTTGACTCTACCGATGATTTTTCAGGGTTATTAGTTAACAGTCCCATCTTACCTTACAACAAAGAATAAGTAGCCAGGTGCTTTGTTCAAAAACCGATGGGCTTGATACCAAAAGTGTTGCGTTTTGCGGTTTGGTCATGTTTTGACCCCCATGTCCAGATCTGAACTATCGGACACACCCTATTCGGGTTTTATAACTCCGTTTAGCTCAGTTTATTCGAGCTAATTGGGGATTTATCCCGTTTAGAATATAGACATGGACGGTATGCGGTATCGCATACATATTTATCAGGTGGTCCATTCCATTATGACCCGGTGTTACGATCGCTTTGAAATAAGCTGAAATAGGCCTATCTTGCACCATTTTTTCACTCACAACGGCGATAAACAACACGGACCATTCATGATAAAAGTATGAATAGTACATGATTTACAGATTCGGCTTGGTGTAAACAACCTCCCATTCAAAGTGTGTAGTTATCAATTTCTCCCAATTATAAGGGCGACTATCGGGAGTCAACTGAAGACTAACGAATTCATCCAGTATGTGTGTGTGTGTGGGGGGGGGGGACAAGCCATCCTAACAGCGTCAATATCCGGCTCGACCCAAAAGCTAGTCTTTTCAAAGATATACCCCCTACGTTCTTACGCGTATCAGACGAAGACAGACCTGGACGAAGCGGATCGGACGAAGACAGACCTGGACGAAGATTCGACTAAAGGTGGAGCCCAATAATTTCATGAACGCGGGAGTTCCTAATCAGGAATTCCGGAAAAATTGGGGAAAACCAACAGCACGAATCATTAGAAACGGTTTATATTTGGAATCATTGCTGGCTATTTTTAGTATTCGGGTCACAACCACTCCAGCTATCTGCGGTTTACCTCGGTCTGCATGGCTGCATCTTGTGAGCGAATCGTAATCAGGGTGCGACTGAGTAGGCTTCCGTTTTACCTCGAAAAGCTTTGAAACGTCACAGCCCTTGTACTCTGGCCGGAGAACAGAAATTGTATGGCAATACCGTTATTTGTTTGGGCAGCAAGTAGCAACATCAGGGTAGCTTCACCTTGTATCCATAATTTGTCTCGCACCTAGAACCCTTGCCTATACCGACTGACAATGCATGCACTTTGAGGTATACATATTCAAATACAATATGTTACACATTTTCAGTGTATAAAAGAACATGAAAACGTCTTGAACAAGACTAATATGCAGATGCCCTGAGGCTGGCGCGGACACGCAATTTTCCAGGAATTCCCGATTAGGAACTCCCGCGCGAATGATATTTATAGGCTTAGTCTCCTTTTGTGCTCTGTTAAGGATCCGTCATTTTCTGTGTTTAGATTAAAGTGTACATCGTTGAAGAGACTAACATTAATAGTTATCGCCCATCCCTTACCTGCATTTAATACTGGTAGTCCCGATTAGGCTGTGTCAGATCTGATATGTCAGATATGTCAGATCTGAACATGGTGTCCAAACAAAAAGGCCAACAAACCGGTTTTTTGGGGGGGACACACGGTATAATGACACTTGTGATTGCAAAACAAATCCCTATAATCAGAATTGCAGGGCATGTATGTTTTGATTATTTGTATTACAGCCTAAATTTTGATTATCCTTATTGCAACCTAAATACATGTATTTAAAATTGTAGATTGAAGATGCGGTTACTTTTGCGGAAAGCTGGAACGCCGAAGAGCATTGTGAACCGTCTGCAGGTATGTCTATGAAATATATACTACAATGGACTGATTGTTAAAAAAAGAGAAAGAAGGATATGGAAAAATGTGAATGTTATTATATAGATTATGACAATATACTAGTATAAGGTGTCATATGAAATAAGTTTTCACGTTAGATTTTGTAGATTGAATGTTCCTATTTTAAATAAATGGTGATTTTTTTTCCCCTCTTTTCACCTAAAATCAAAATCTCAACACTTGATGTAAAAAGTCAAAGCGAGATTTGGGTATTTTGTTTATAAACACCTCCCTGGAATTTTAGCTTAAAAGCACCTTTTATCTTGGCTGGGAAATGTTGATTGGAAAGATTGGGCAATTAAAAAAATAAAACTAAAAAATAAAATGACAACTTCTTGAAAATTAAAAATAAAAGGAGAAAGGGTCAATCCTTATTGGAGTTAAATTTGGACTAAATTGATTTCGAATATTTGATTTTATAGTTATTGTTCTGTAGAACCATTTCATCGGACGATCCTGCCTTAAAGACACTATCAGTGATTCACTCGAAAGAGTCAAAATATTTGAAATTTGCAGATATAGCTTAAAAGTGAAGGATAAGTTTGTAGCAGTTGGTCAAGTTATTTTTTGCATCTGAAAAATTGACAGAAAAGAATGTAAACGGCAGTGCTGCAAAAAGTGTCCGTACGGAGAGTAATGACTAAAATGCCCGATTTGTCCTTATTGGGTTGCTTTAAGTCTTAGCAATTGCAGGGTATGTTGGGATACCTGTTACCGGCATGCACAAATCTGATTTTTGATGATTTTTTTTTTATTTTTCTGATTTAGCAAATCACTGATAGTGCCTTTATAAAGAAAAGTGTGAAATATTCAAAATGTTTAGCTGAAAATTTAAACAAATGTGGAAATGGATACTCCAATTGTGCGAATGCAATGTAAAAGAGCTCAATATCATACGATAAGGTCAAAGTCCATTGCATTCAGTTTCCTCCTACTTCGGTAAGCATTTGATACACTCAAATATATTCCTTATTTTAATCCTATGAGCTCCGCCAATAATTTGTACCTTTATGTATCCAAATCGGAGCAACTGTAAAATTTAACCCATGTACAACTGAAATTGACCCTTTTTATTGATGTTTGCTGTTTTTAGCCAATAACTCTTAAACTTTAGGCAATATATTACAAATAATACCTTTTCTGGAGGGGGGTATTCTTATGGTTAGACACATAACATGATATACGTTTCAACATGATTGGATCAATTTAAAAAGTTGACCCCTGTACAAAATTTTGTCTTGGCCCCTCTCTCCTTAAGGAACCATTTTGCAGCACTTAAGAATCACGTTTCAGGGGTTCCTGTTAGGCTATCAATATATTAAATCACTCGAAGTTTTTGTACTTGAGATGAAATGTCTGCTAGCTCCAGAGTTCCATATGATTTTAGTAAGACAAATATAATTTGAATTTAGCTGAATTTGAATTGTGCAGTAAAATCCCTTTTGTAAAGCAGAAAAAAAACCCTCTGGTGATTACATCTACCAAGAACATAGTAATTATATCATTCTAATATTACTGAAGGGTTTCTAGGTAACCATCCTCCTTATTATATAAGCGGACAAGATAGCACAATCAGTAAGGCGCTCGAGTCCAGTGTATTGTGTTCATCCATGCATATAAAGCGTGCGTTCAAGTCCTGTGAGATTCGGGTATGTTGTAATTTCCCTGGACAAGAAATTAACCGCTTGTTGTCTCGATTTACCCACGCGATATTTGGGAAGCTGGTCCCGGCTGCGATGGTTATCTCGATGTATGTTTGCTGATAAGGGAAAGCGCTGATCCTGATCTGCTGCATCCCTAGAAATGATGCGAAATGGTTTATGGTATGTTTGGGCCACAGTGATCAGCGGACATTTGTGAAAGCGCTTAGATGCAAATAGCATAAGGCGCTATATAAATATTTGCTATTATTATTTATTTACGATTTACTAATTTTTTTAACGTTTTGATATGGCACTAATACTCCATTATTTATATTATGGCGGTCCATTAAGGTGCCGAATTATAAATCGCGAGCTGAGAATGCCAAGATGGTCATTTTGAGATATGGACGTTTAAACGTTTAAAGTTCACACAAATAAAAACAATTATCGGAAGTAGGACCTTTAAAGAGACACTGGCACGTTAGAAAAATAGTGCGCCCTCAAGATTTTTCAAAACGATATTTTTGCATGTTTGTAAAGCTTTTATATACAAAAGCCCTCACCCGAAATGATTAAGACCAAATCAGCTTCCTTATGGGTAAACGGAACGATTTTGTAATTTAGCGTCGTCGCCGGCGACGCGAAATTCAGCAGACGACGAAAATGGCGTTTAACACAAGAACACACACGCCGTATGCATGTTTCCCACACTATGCACACTATTTGACCGGTCTTTAACCTTTGTGGTTTTAATATCAGTGAGTACGAGTCAAAATATTCATGTAATATACACATTTGTTGATTAAAGTTATGGAAAACTTAAAAGTTAGCCTACAAATTACCTGGATATCTTTATCCTCATATCAATGTGCCTATCTGTTTTGGGGTATGTTATTTTTATGTGTAAAATATATGTCTGTTCTTCCAATGGCCTAGACTATCATTTGAGAGAAAATTGAAGAAATTTCATATTTTGTGAAAATGTGCCAGTGCCGCTTTAAACAAAATTGCACGTTCAAAACGTAAATTATTTATCATTTTTAAGCTTTACAAATTTACATTTCAAAAACAGTGTGAGTATTATCTCACACACATACAAAAAAAAACAGAAAATGTCAGTCAGAACCTTGTAATTTTCAGTTCACGAATTTGTATTTGAATATTTTATTTTAAATTAATAGGAACGCAAGGCCGACTCAGAGATTTCCTGAGGAGGGCGTCCTCAATTTAAAAAAATCGTGTTTTTTGTCATGACATAATGCTTGTCCATATACTAACACTGTGTGAAATTGCAAGCTAATCGAATTCCTTCCTATAGAAAAATCACAACTTTGTTATAAAATTCTCGGATCCGGAATTTTTTGTTATACACAGTATCCTCTTGGGATGTTAACTACACATAAATGCTTACTGCATCAAAACGAAAAATCCGATTCATCTCAAATTTTCGGAATTGTTCTTTTAGATTATTATCTTTAGTTCTAGTTGAACTAATTTTCATTATTACAAAAAAAATAATATTTCGACATCTCTGATTCAGACTTTAACCACAGAATCCATCTTACCATTGGCTTTTTATTTAATTAAAAAACAATTTGGGACGGCTTTGTTATTTTCCACCCCACCACAAGTAAAGATATACACCCTGCCCCGCTATTATTAAGACAGGGACGAACCTATTTGTAATTTAGCTGATTGGCAGGATTTTTTGTTATATCTATACACACTCAAACACATACCAATGATTATTGATATTCAGTCTTTATATTTTTTATTTATTTGTGTTCCATTGTGAATCAAATGCATGTGATCGTTTAACCACAGAAGGTATGTTTGCTATTGGTTTAATTATTTTAATATATTCCGTTTTAAAGTAATTTATTCTCATTCCTAACCCTAGTCCTACAATTTGGGTACGGAAACTAATACCCTTTTTAAAGCCCTTGCAATAAGCTGAATAAAATGGCATATATTTTCACCACCGATATTTGGAATACTTTAATTTGTACTCCGGTACAAATCCCCCTCGCAATTCCCATCTCTCCCTTTCCACTGTAGGCTTTTTTTAGATTTGCTGTAGTTATTCTGATATCAAATACTAACCAAAACAATAATAAAACCCCTTTTTTGAATTAGTTTCGGGTCAAACATTACTTCCCCTGCTTTTCTTTTTATGTCAATCAATTAAGAGGATCGCTCGCGCACTTAACCAGATAGGCCATGATTAAAATTGGCTACAACAGTATTAAATCAGGATATTTAAATATTTTACATACACACTGTAAACCTAACAAAGAATTAGACAAATTAATGTTCATGACTTTGTTTTATTTTGCATGTCATTTCAAATGAAGCGATCGCGTTAACCACAGAAGGTTATGTATCTAAATGGTAAACTTTAACTCTAATTTTAATCTTGCTCTCGAAGTGGCAGGGCATCGTTCAAAAATCTCTTGGGAGTGTAAGTCTGACATATACATTCTTGTAAAAATAAAGCTAGTTTACCCAATATTTTTATATATAGAACAAATCTTAATAAAAACATGATATATACATATAATTGATTCATTCATACTGTCCAAGGGTTTACTTCACATTTTTAGTCGATGACATCTGTGACATCTCCACATTTTTCTTGAATTTGACATTATGAATCAACATTATGTGTCTCTGCAACAATCCAGATGAACGTTATGGCAATTAAAAACAACATGTGCAAACAATAAGGCTTACCGCTAAGCAAACAAATAAAATAGGTTCTTAACGAGACTTAAGCTACTGACACTGGAGCACTATACGACAGTGAATGGGAAGCAATACCATGATTTTGCAGCAGCTGCAGCCACCGAAAAGGGCCCTGTCTCCAACTACATCTACTTGTCTTTCGTGATCACAGACCCAGACCATGACATGAGCGTGTGGTAACAGAGCCATCGGGCCTCTTTTTTACCACAGACAATGCGTGTAAACTGGGGACAGAGTCCGTTCAGTAACCCTTGTACACATAAAGTAACGTCTTGAACTTAATAGTCGGGTATTATGGTACACCCCCGTGCACCCCACAGAACTTACCACACCAACCTTTTTTAGGTGCCTTTTGGGTCCGAAAACCTTTGGGATGTTAACGTGAAAAATCCCGTGCTCTCGAGATAATCGCAGATGGCCGCCAAAATTGGTCCAAATTTTAACAAAGTCAAATATCCGCTACGTAATACCAATAAAGCACAACCAAAATGGCTAGTTCTATGTTTTTACAACCCTCCCAACGCATTTTGTGTTTATTGGGTTGCTCTAAATGCTCAAATATCCAGATGGCGGCCATATGGCTGCCAAAAGTATTAAAATGTGAGAAAACTCGAATATTAGGCAAAAATTCTGATAAAGAATAATGAGATTATTTTCAACTCAAGAGAAACTAATTTTAAAGAATACTTTTGTTCTGTTTTCAATGCACTAAATTCAGATGGCACAGCAAAATGGTCTAAGTTTTAGAGAAAAGTCAATTTTATTGGCCGAGAATTCCAATCTGTAAATGATAACATAATCCATATTTAATTGGATTGGCCACTGCTTTAACACACATTTGGGAAAAGGAAATACAATTGATGGCAATACGGGTCCTTCGACAAAACTGGTTCACCTAAAAGTATCAACATGTGTCCAACCAGTTCTGTTAGGAGGCGGTATATCATTGAATATGCCTATTCCATTTAGCCTGGGCTAGACAATTGGTACACATCTCAAAAGTACAAAAGGTTTGAGTGATGGTAAATTATGTTGACAGGACTGACCGGAAACCCCTGAAACGTGATTTCTTAAGTGCGCAAGTGGTGCCTTAAGGCGAGGGGGCCAAACAAAGTTTGTACAGGGGTCAAATTTGTTAAATGATCCAAGCATGTTGAAAAGCACACCATGTTATGTGTATAACAAAGGATTAAGAAAAGGTATAGTCTGTTAATAGTTACAGCCTAAAGTTTCAGAGTTATAGGCTAAAAACAGCAAAAATCAATATAAGGGTCAATTTCAGTTGTACAGGGGTCAATTTTGAAAGTACCCGATTTGGATAAAAAATGGTGCAAATATTGGTGGAGTTCATAGAATTAAAATAAGGAATAAATAGTTTTGACTGTCTTAAATGTAGTTTCCGAGGAGGGGCACGGAAGGTCAACGTCCATGGCATTCAATGGGGATTGATCTTGTTACCCCCCAACTTTCTTAAGCACGCATTTGAGACACTCAAAGCTATTCCTTAATTTTATCCTATTGAGCTCCACCAACAATTTGCAACATTTTTATCCAAATCGAAGCAATTTTAAAATTTGACCCCTGTACAACGAAATTGACCCTTATATTGATTTTTGCTGTTTTTACGGCCTATAACTCTGCAAATTTAGGCGACATTTACAAAAACTATACCTTTATGAATCCTTATGTTGACACGTAACATGGTGCTGCTTTTCAACATGATTGGATCAATTTCACATTTGCCCCTGTACAACTTGGTTTGGCCCCCCTCTCTTAAGGCACACTTGCGGCACTAAGAATCACGTTTCAGGGGTTCCGGGTCAGTCTGTCAACATAAGATTAATCACTGCCCAAACCTTTTGTACTTGAGATGTGTTACAAATGTGTGCTAGCTCCTGGGTTAATTTGCCACCGTTCCTTGAATTTGCACGCTGTTGTGAGGAAGTCGAGGACCCACGTTATTGTAGTAAATAAACAGAAAACCATTTGTTTACTAATCTGGAGGCGTCTCAAATAAAAGCAAAATATAAAACTATAGGAAGTTTTATTATAGTGTGGCCACAGCTTTAACGCACTTTGGTAGTTATAAAAATAACAGTGTTTTAAATCTGGAGTTATCTCAATATAGCAAAACTATTAACTATAGACATTTTAATAGCAATGTCCACCGCTTTAAAACACACACTTTAAAAAAAGTACATTTATATAAAAAAAGAAATACCACTTTGGTTATAAACATATGGAGGTATCAAAAAAAAAATAGAGTAGCTATAGGCATTTTATATAGCGATGTCTGCCGCCATAGGTTATGACCATAGGATTAGTCGCTGCCATGTCACCAGACCGGAACAGTCCGATTCATTTGGATCATCATTATCCATATCCGATCTTCCTATCTGACATTTCATCTTCGTTGACTTAATTGCAAGATGTCTGCAAGACGTGATGGCAATACGGGTCCTTCTGACCAAACTGGCTCGATAAAGTCTGTAAATCGTGTCCAACCATGTTCTGTAGGAGGTGGTATGTCCTGAATAGGCACATCTTAAGTTACCAGCTGTTTTGCCAAGTTGGGAGTTTGGAAGTAGATGAATTTGTATGCTATTGATTGCCCAAGGTCAAGGAAGTTAATAAAGTAAGGGCCATCATGCTTAAGAAGATGGTTGCTGATGGTCAGACCATAAGGAGCTCATCTAAAGTTGATCTAAGCTTCCACCATGCAAGCAGTCTCTGCTTCCTTTTACAGGACAGTGCAATGGAATAGGTCAGCTTCAGGATATACCGCCTCCTACAGAACATGGTTGGGCACGATGTGGAGGCTTTATCAAGTGCGTGTGTTGAAGCGGTGGACAATCGCTGTATAAAATGTCTACAGGTTTGTTTTGCTTTTATTTGAGATACCTCCAAATATACAACAAAATGGTATTTCTTTTTATTTATACTACCGACTGTGTACTAAAGCGGTGGACAATGGCTATGTAAAATGTCCATAGGTTAAAAGTTTGCTTTTATTTGAGATGTCTCCAGATTTATAACAAAATAGTATTTCATTGTATTTATACTACCGAGTGTGTGTTAAAGCTGTGAACAATCGCTATATAAAATGTTTATAGGTTATAATTTTGCTTTATTCGAGATACCTCCAGATTTATAACAAAATGGCATTTCTTTTTATTCATACTACTAAGTGTGTGTTAAAGTCGTGGACAATCGCTATATAAAATGTCTATAGTTAATAATTTTGCTTTTATTTGAGAAATGCCTCCTGCCGACTTATCACAGGATGCCTCCGTCCAACACCAAAGGAAAACTTGTACATCCTAGCAGGAATTGCTCCACCAGACATCCGTCGTAGCGTAGCGAGCATGTAAGAGCGTAGCTGCCAAGTATCCAAAGTGAAGCACCCTATGTCTGGACAGATACCTGCTGCTAACCGCCTTAAATCTAGAGAGAGTTTCTTAAGCAAAGTCCAACCTCTTGAAACAGTCTCTAAGGAGGTAAAGAGAGTCGCCTTGTGGAAAGAAAGACTTGCCATCAACCAAGTAACATCTATCGGTATTGAACCTGGTGAGCATCTCCCACCTGGAGCTGACTCCTCATGGGCTGAATGGCGATGCCTCAATAGATGAGAACCAGAACTGGCCGATCTAAGGTTTCCTTGCAGAAGTGGGGCTATCTGGAAAGAGATCAGGATACTACCTGTGGTTGTGGAACAGCACCACAGACAATGGAACACCTCTTGGTCTGCCCACTGCTGGAGCAACAATGCACAAACAAGGACCTTGCGGAATTCAGTGAAGCAGCCAGACGTTGTACCCATCTCTGGCTGGATCATATTTGGGAACCACAGTGTTTGGACACGATAAGAAGAATTTGAGATACCTCTAGATTTAAAACAAAATGTTATTTTAAACAAGTGCGTTAAAGCGGTGGGCAATCGCTATAAAACTTCTAGGTTCTACCTCCGGATATATAACAAAATGGTATTTATGCAACCAAGTGCGTCTCTGCTTCCTCATAACAAGCGTGCAAATTACAGGACGGTGCAGAGATATAGGTAAGATTAAGGATTACCCTGCCTCTACGAACCATGGGTGGACAACGATTATGTGGGAGACTTTATGTAACCGGTTTGGTTCAGAAGGAAGAATCCGTTTGCCTCAAACTTGTATTTCTTTATACCATATGTGTGTTAAAGCAGTGGACAATCCAATTAAATATGGATTATGTTATCATTTACCACTTGTATTTTCCGCCAATAATGCATGACTTTTCCTCTGAAATTAGACCATTTTGCTGGCCATTGAAACAGAACAAAAGTATTCTTTAAATTAGTTTCTATGGGTTGAAACATATTATCTGATCATCTCATTTATTCTTTGATCAGAATTTTTGACTAATATTCGAGTTTTCTCACATTTTACTACCTTTGGCAGCCATATTGGCCGCCATCTTGGATTTGAATTATTAGAGCAAACCAATAATACCAAAAATGAGTTTGGGAGGGTTAAAAACATATAACTAGCCATTTTATTTGTGCTTTATTGGTATTACTTAGCTGATATTTGACTTTTTTCAAATTTTGACCAATTTTGGCGGCCATCTTGGATATCTCGAGAGCATCGGGATTTTTTCACTGTTAACATTCCAAAAGTGTTTTAGGACCCTAAAAGGCACCTAAAAAGGTTGATGTGGGTAAGTTCTGTGGGGGTGCACGGGGGTGTACCGTACATACCCGACTATAATGCGTTGATTAATGCGAAGCCAGTGTAGATCATTGAGCAAGGGAGTGACATGAGCGGATTTGGGCTTCAAATAAACAAGACAGGCACATTTGTTCTGTAATTTCTGTAGGCGGTCAAGGTCTTTCTGAGCCATAGGGGTAAAGCGGGGTAATATGGACCCCCGGGGCATTATGGACCCCCATTGTAACTTTTATTTGGGGATGGTAGGAGTATTCCTCCTATTGCTACTTGAAAGAACATCATTTGACAAGTGAAATTCAGTTATTAATGGAGGTAGTGTCCCTAAAGTTATAAGAAATATTTTAAATTAAATTTTCAACACATTTTCTTCTTTATGTCAGTGATGCTTTAAAACATCCCCATTTTATCGCGAGCCTCGGTCTGGGGGTTGTTACCATGGCAACATAAGGTACTGCCATTCCCCATGTATCAGTACATGAATCAGATTCCTAGCTTACATCTAATTAAAAAAAACGGCTGGATAATTGGTGTATGTGTGATCTGGGGGTAATATGGACCCCCTGATAATCCACGTAGAACATTTATGGGACGGGGCAATATGGTCCTATGAGTTCCAATTACCAGGCCCTATTGCAAATAACAGGGTGGTCCATATTGCCGACGCATGGGGTAATATGGACCCTTTGAAAAAGAAAGTTTGAAAGCCTATATCTTTTATTTGGTTAGAGATGAATGAATATCTTTTGGTCTGTACTTACCCATGAACCAAAGCTTCCAATTGATAATGAAAAGTCATTAAAGAATAAAATACAATTCTTGGAAATTACGATCTTGCTTAGGGGTCCATATTACCCCACTTTACCCTACCATTAAAACCATGGCATAATTCAAGGCGTGATAGAACCAGGGACCGGACTAAGTTGGAAAAAGTCTCCAGGTCTAAGAATCGACAGATTCTGGTGAGATTGCGGATCTGCCAGTTGATGGACTTGCACAAGTTGGTAACATGCTGTGACATAGACACTTGCAGATCAAAAACAACACCAAGGTTGCGGATGGACGAAGATGGTGTAATAATGGTATTATGAATATGGAGGCTAAGATCTTGCAGTCTTTGTTGGTGGTGAACAGAGGATATTACAAAAAAAAACTACCATCAGTTTTATCAGGATTGAGCTTTAGTTTGTTCACAACCATCCAGCGATTTATGTCCATGATGCACTGAGTCAGCTTAAATATGGCACAACCCACATCGCCAGGCTTATTTGGATTGACAAAGCACATTTTTTATTCATCATAATACTACTGAAGGGATTGTTTTCATAATTATTTTATTTATTTTAAAAAAAAAATTATTACTCACTTTGAGGTTTCGATTATTGGGATGTCGTGTTACATTATAGCAAACCAAACAAAGATTACTCATTTGTTTCATTTTGCATATTATTGCAGAAACGTTAACAACAGAAACCAATATTGGTAAGTTTTCACACCTATTTAACGCAATCACATTTTAAAAACATTTCATACGGTCGATTTGATGGAACATTCCATAAGATGAAAAAAAGACATCAGTTTGCTGCTTATGAATAGCATTATACTTCAAAATCGTGGAATATATGCAACATTTAAAAGCATGTCATGACAATACGTTCATATAAACGTAACACTTGTTCATCGTTTCGAGATCACTATAGACCAAAGCCTTACATTTATTTCACTTTCGATATGTAAAAAGAAACTGATACTAATGTAATTAGAGGAATATGAAGCTATTTACTATGGCCGGTATTCACAAAAGCGGGTTAACTTTGACTCAGGGTTAAACAGGGTTTAACCAACGATCATGGGTTAAACTCATGTTATTCTCTCTGGGATATTTAACCCAGGGTTAAAATTAACACTGGGTTAAAGTTAATCCGCTTTTGTGAATGCCGGCCTATGTGTTAAATATTTACGTTCATGTGTACTTCGGCTTGTGTATCGTAACTTTGTGCTAAAACTACATCTCTTTATAACACAGAAATTTCTATTCCAAAACAAAATAGCAGTTACCATTAAAAAAGGGGTTGCAGAGTTAGAGAATTAAATTCGGGGGTTTTGCTGAAAAGTGTTAACTTCTTTTTGTTAAAATTCAGGCCGAGGCAAAAACATTCCTTCAATTCCGCAACACCAAAATTCGAAAAAAAAAATAAAAATACATTACCTAGACTTGAACCTGGATCATTCACATTTGATCAATCCCTTTGTTCGTTTGAGGGCACATGACCGTGGTCCCTGGAATAAAGCGCCCGACTCGTCGTGCCCCGAGGGTTGTGAGTTCGAGCCCCGCTGTGTGCAAATGTACTTCACCCTAAGGGACTTTAACTCAATTATTCTTCTCTACCCAATGTGTATAAATGAGTACCGGTGTGAAAAGCAATTATAGTCCGGCGGGAGCCATAGTCCGGGCTCCATAACGATAACGGAAGAAAGCGTGAAACTATGGTTGCGTGAAGAGTCAACTGAGTGACCCTATTTCCGTACCGTTTGTAAGCCGGATTATAATACGTTCTAACTGTACAACCTGTATTATTGGAAGGTAACATACTCGCTATGAGCAGTGTAGCGATCCCCCCTACTACATAGTATATGGTAGAGTCGGGCCCAATCGCTCCGTTCCTTTGCTCAGTCCGTTCCCCTTTACCGTCATAGACCTTACCGCTAGACCACAAAAAGACGGTTGACCACCAGATTGTTTTTTATATACATTATTATCATCCATCAACAATTTATTCATTCATACTTCTTCGGACCCCCTGTCTCTGGGAGCCACATGTCCCGGGACTATAACTAGAGAGACCATACCTTATTTCACATCACAATAAGACCAAAACATCATAATAAGAACACACTGATCGGAAATTATTAAAATAATCTAAAACAAACGAAAGACAATTAAAGGCGAAAGAATAAAGTACGAATTATGAGAATGATGCACAATTTTTTCCTTTTTTTTTCCTTCAGTGTCAACGTTTAAGTTAGTTGGTAGATCGACGAGAACGAAGGCAGTGTTAAATATTTTATGGCATCGAATGGGTGGGACTCATTGTCAGTACGGCGTTTCAATGCCATACTGATTAAAGTACTACTTATTATAAGAAATATGCACAAATTGATTCCTTTGTTTTTCCTTCAGTGTCAATGTTTAAGTAGTTGGGGGATTCGACGAGAACGAAGGCATGGTTAATATTTTAAGTAAATGGCAGCGAATGGACGGACTATTGTCAATTTAGGCTTTTCAATGGATATAGGGAAAGTGATTTAGCAGGGAATTGGGGCTTCCAGAAGCGACAAATGCTGGATTTGGGTTCCCGATTTCAAAGTATTACCACTTGGCATGCATGGAACGACGTTAAACTTTCATGCGATGGGAACGAACTCACAAACCGACGATTGTGCTAAAGAAAACGCGACTACAGGAGGGTATTGTTACTCGACATGTCCATCAGAGAGGTATTAATTATTATGTTATTTTGTTTGTAATAGTATTTTGGCGTCACTATCTTATTCTCTTATATCTTCTATAATGAGGTATTGTTTAGTTGTTATGCATGCATGGAAACTATTTTAACATGGGGGTTTTTGATTCCACGATTTCACGATCGATCCAAACAGTGAGTGGCATAAATTGTGCATTTCAATATTTTAGTCCAAACTTCTCGTTAAGTCTCCAGATCACAACTGTTATATTGTTTAAATGTTATGACAGATCGTTTAAAGTTATGTTTGAATA